>JAGFZM010006281.1:12131-22221 GCA_017657215.1 Limnothrissa miodon | reverse complement strand
TACATTAGTTGGCACACCACATGTAGGTAACACAGCTCCCAGCACGGCTGGCTAACTCTGCTGTGGAGGACAGAGAGGTAAGTGTGTGCATGGGGGAGAAGGTGTGTCGCGCTAATTAGCGCCCCTGCGCAACACGTAACAGGGAACCACATCACTGAGTAGTAACACATATTGAGCAAAAAAAAGAAATCAACACAAAAAAATAACACTGGTATTGTGAACTTCCTCAAAACATTACAAAGACATTATTCAACTCGCTACACTTACATCAGAATTTAACCAGATTGCAATTTCCATACTTAAATATGTCCATACAAGCTTATTTTCAACAAATAAGGTCAACTGCTAATCGGTTGCTAAACGTGTTAGCAAATGGTTAGCCTGAAATGGCAGGATTATAGGCGAATTTGCCTGCTGAAGACCTTGCTAAAGACCCTGCTAAAGACCTTGTTTTCAAGCCACTGTAGTTATCTGATTTAATGACTAGTCCATTTAATATAAGGTGTTCAATGTTCAGTGTGCCTGTTCCCCCGATTCGTATGACGTGACTTGGGAGTTGGGCTGGATTGTATTTCTTTACGGGGCTGGGAAACCTTGGCTGTGTTTTCTTACCTTGCTCTGCCCTGCATTTGCTAGGACCTGTATCTGCATCATCGGACAGACCTTTTTTAAAATATTTATTCAATGAACCCCTAAGGCTCCTGGCTTCTTCATAAGCTCCCAACTTATGTTGAGACGTGCCGTACTGAAGCGCTAATCAAATGACAGCGCATTTTTGATGAAAGGCCAAACCATTTTGTGGTAGGGGGTGGCTCTTCTTGATCCCTATATCAAGGACAATAACGGTAAAAACGCAATTTAACACAATTTCATATACATTTCTCCCACAAAAAGGCATATTTTGAAATGAATTAAAATAATTACATAAAAGCCCTAGTCTAAACCATTTCACAGAAATTCTGCATGACCTTTCTTTCTACTGTAAGTGCTCTAACGAAAAATGAATACTAGGGGAAAGTTTACCATCACTGAGGTTTTGACACAACTCCTTGACCATGAAAGTGACATGGAGGAAGATGTGTTTGAGATGGAGGATAATATAGAGGAGAATTGAGGATGACGGTGGTAATGACACTGATCATGGGGAGGAGGATGAGGTTGACTCTCCTGTTTCTCCAAATGTCTCTCAATCACAAACGCTTCCTTCAAGTTAGTGTGGTCTGTCTCCCCACGTGAACAGCAAGGCAGACTTAGAGCTGCTAATGTAATCAGAATGGTTCCAGGTCCTGCTAGATTTGCTGTAAGTCGTGTACAAGACATAAAGTCGACATTTGCATGAAATATTACCTGACTAAGCATGGTGATGAAACAAAATGGTTTTTATCTAAGAAAATCAAAACGATAACAATACTGAGTGATGATGGGGCACTTGGGAGCCCTTTGCCATTCACTTAGTAATATCATCACTTCAAGAAGTTAGACGGAGAGAGGATTTTTCAAGAGTAATGATATTGGATATGAAAGTGTTCACTTCTAACTTCAGCCCTGTTTGGATATTAATGAATGAACGGTGTTAGCAATGTAGTCCAGTGCCACAGAACATTTTGGTGCACGTACTAAGATGAGAGCAGTATTTATCAATTAGTTTAGGTTAAATGAAAACATGGTTGAGAATGAAAAAAAAAAGTATTTTCCTTTAAAAAATTCAAAATAGGAAGCAGTTTGTTTCAAACTCCAAAATGAAGACAGGCAGTGTGCCAAATATACCCATCTTCAGTGAATATGAAAGTGTAGGTCCTTTGAAAAAAAAATCAACCTCAATAAAGAAAAAAAAAAGTAATAAAATGTAATAATAAAAAAAGGTTATTCTTACCTGTATCCACAAACGAAAGAGGGAAAAAGATTCTCAAGTCTTTAAACAAAAACTAAAGATTTATTTTAAGTGATGCGATTTTGTTGTATACAAAGTATTTCAAGGCCCGCCAGTCACGGCTTTTCAAAGCATTTGGTTCCGCTTGTAGGCATTTTACAAAATCATCTTTTCCTGAGACACGTAGGGATCGAATGAAGACTCCCAGATGTTTTTGAACAGCCTCAACCTCACATATCTCCCACTTCTTTGTAACTCTCGGTCCTGTTAGAGCCAAACAAAACGCAAGTCTGAGGTTATATTTCACAAGCTAAATCACATAACGCCTTGTATACTATGCCATTAATATCTTGCAGTGGATCTGTTTGGCTAATAAGCTACAACCACAAATTATCGGTAGCTACCTTTTAGTTACATTAAAGGAGAACTAAGATTTGGTTAGGGAGAAAAACTACATATGGAAACATCAGTTGAAAAATGCAACAGATTGTTGGCGATGAGACACACTACAGGAAAGAGGTTGAGCTCCTGACTAGAGGTCTGCGCGGGACAGAATTATCAGTCCTGCTCCCGCCCGCACCCGCAAAGAATTGTAATGTTCACTCCCGCACCTGAAATACTTTGTCCCGCTCCCGCCCGCAAAAATCCTGCAAGAGGGACGTTGGCTTAATTTCTATCTCACTGAAAGGCCTTTTAATTGGCTGAACTTATTGAGGTTTGTCTTAGAGCCCTGCACTCCTGCGGGTGTACCACTACGACCGTCCACCACATTGACTCAACATTGAATTTCGGTCGTCTGATGAAAACCTACCTTTCCAACCTACAACCAATGTCGATTCGACGCCCGTTTGCTACATCTGCAAGTTTTAATGATTTTAGTAACAGTAGCCTAAATAAAATATCCAGTATGTCTATTGTCTCAACCGAAATCCATCTCTTATTCACTTTTTTGTTCCCTACGCCCATTCTGGATTGTGGTCCCAACACTCAGCGACCGAGACACATGCATGTGCAAAATGCATGAGAATTTAGTATTCGTCGTTCAGAAGTTACACCAACTCAAGGTCATTAACACTACTAATTTGGATGAACTTGTGATGAAAAGCAAGCTTTTCTTGAAAGCAAGAAATGTATGTATGTCCCAGTATGTGTGTCCCAGTGTCAACACCATATGCACTCTTAACCCGGATTTTGTGTAAACCAAAAAATGTAAGCAGTCTTTACATATTCTTTATTGTTTTTTCAAAAAAAGTTGTTATTACTAAAAAATATTAGTTGCTTGCACTATTTAGACAATTAATTGACTACACTGATCAGGTTAAGAAGACATCACTCACTATGTTACGTTTTTGAAAAGGAGGAGGGACTTGAAGCAGGTTGCGTGAGCAGAAAGCTGAAACTGCCAGTGCCTCGAGACCTGCATAACGTTTAATCAGAGACGGCTTCAAAATGTTTTTAGGCTAATTTGTGAAATATGTGTGTCCCAGTGTCAACACCATATGCAGCAGAGTGTGAGGCTACTTACCTCCAGTGGGCGACAGTAAACAAGCAGCATAAGGCCGACCCCACAAAAACATCGAAGGTCACAATGAAGAAGGAGTTCCGGGCCACTTTTGAAGACCTGTTGAACCAGCTGAACCTCCATTTCCATCAGTTCACAAGGCATATTTTTAAAGGGATCGTTCGGTTTTTAACACATTAAGCACCTTTCACAGGTTGTCTAAAATGCAATAAAGTGGTTGACATCGAAATTTTGACGATTGCTTCTGTCTCGGCTATTTGGGAAATGTAGAATCGCTTCTGCCTGCCTTCAAAATGGCTAGCAATGGGCATGTGTTGTTTCTATCCTTAAAACACTGGTTTTAAAAAAGTGCTACTCACCAAGTGGTTAGTGGTGCTCAATGATGTTCCAAAACATGTATTGTAGCGAAATAAAGCTTCCGTCATGTTTTATTTGGCACTTTGTTTATATGAAGGAGCAAATAGATCCCTATGGGACTTACAAAATGGGAAATAAAACATGACAGAAACTGTATTTTGCTACAATACTTGGGTTGGAACATCAGCAAGCGCCACGAATCACTCCACGAGTAGCACTTTTTTTAAAACCAGTGTTTTAAGGATAGAAACAACACATGCCCATTGCTAGCCATTTTAAAGACAGGCAGAGGCGGTTCTATATTTCCCAAATAGCCGAGACAGGAGCAATCATGAAGATTTTGGTGTCAACCACTTTACCATTTTAGACAACCTGTGAAAGGGGCTCAATGTGTTAAAAACAGAACTATCCCTTTAAAATTAAGAATCAGTACTCTCACTACAGGGCACTGAAAAATGGCTTGAAAGCCCATGAATGTTTAATTCATGTAGACTTTTTCAGAAAATTACACCTGTAGATACAGTGCTGAAATACAAGCCGTGCACTTTGGAGCCTTGCACCAGCAAGCGACATTGCACACAGGCGTGCTCTATGTTCATTCTAACTCCAGTCCAGTGTCCTTCTGTTCAGCCTCTCCCTCAAGACTAAAAGGCCCCCCAGCAATCTGGCAGCACGTGTCCCCTGTGCTTGACTATGTGCAGGGTACAAACCCTGACGTCATTACAATGCATTTTTACAGTGATGGTCCCTGTACTCAGTGGCAGGCAGTACAGGCAGTGGGGACAACTAGTTCATGTTGAGCACTGAGCTTTTCAGCCGTGGATTTAAAGCTGGGACATGGAACTACTTTGAGGTCAGTCGTCATTGTCAGCGTACATAGCAATGGTCTGTGTTATGCAGAAATATAGAGACTCCCACCCCACAAAATTCCGGATTAAATTGGAAGAATCACACCCCTGAACGTGTACCGTATTTTCTGGACTGTAAGCCGCACAGAGTATAAGCCGCATCAGTCAAAAAAATTTTCATGAAGGGGGCGCTGTGGCGTAACAGGCTACAGCGCTCATACCATATACGGGTCCAAGCGCCCACGGGGACCCAGGCTCAAAATCGGCCTAACATCGCCCAAACATATACTTTGAAAAATAAATAAATGAATAAACTACTGACACTTTGCCCTGTCCTGCTTTTTTACCTGGAGCAATAGCCATCCCTCGCATGACCTCTTGCTGCATATCGAGATCCTGAAAAACACAGAATATTCAAACTACTCGTCTTGAATGGACTATGACTTTGTGCAGTGGGATGGTTGAGAAAGGGGAGCATTTCCCTACCCTCAGAGCTGTCGGCACCCTCAGAGCTGTTGGCCATTTGGCCAGACATTGTTCCGCCTTCATGGGCTAAAACGCATAAATGAGCCAGTAACCACTTACATCATGTTCATTAGAGATTTTTAGCAGATAGACTTTATTGATCCTCAAGGGGAAATTCAAGCCATATTTAATTCAACCATATTTAATCCAACAAGCAGTGAAGCAACACCTTGTCCTCAATGGACTTAAACTTTGTGCATTGCAAAGGGAAAAGTAAATACTCACTGTGAGTAGACATTTCACTGCCCAAGGGACCGTCCGCACTCTCCACTTAGCCAGGCATGGCTCCATCGTCATGGGCTAAAACACATAAATGAGCCTGTGACTCATGTTGTCCACAACATTTTTATGCTTCTCAAGTTGCTCTCAGTACTCACAAGTATTGTGCAACATGTTTGTGTCCTCAATGAGCTGCAGCTTCCTTGGTGGAGTAGGGAAAGGGGGTAGCTTGACGGCTATACAGAGGTAATAATGTAAAACTAAACAATCTCCAAAAATATATAACCTTAAAGAATTTTATTCATTTTGAGACTGGAACAGAAAACCATTACCCATGACACTCTCTTCATCTGAATCTGTTAATTCTGCAATAAACATTAATGTCATAAATTTGAGGCCCAATTTGTATCAACCGATTTCATATTACAAATGTATAAAGTATTTCAGTATGAGAAACATACCATTGCTAACAAAATCCTCAGGAATTCCTTTTTTAGTTAGCCTCCTCGTTGCTTTAATCACCTCATCGTCCTCCTCCTCTGCCTGGCTGGTCAAGTTGTAGTTGTCACATTCACGCCGCTTATCTAAAAGTTAGACAATTTATCTCACAACAAAGAAGAGGGAAAAAAAACAAAAAAAAAAAAAACCCCCCACACAACATTTTGACTTTGAAATGTATGGAATTTTCTATTAATGTACGCAACCCTTGCCTGAAGTAATTTTTATTTTGATTAATGGAAATGTCAACCAGTCATCCTGGGGGTTAATTTTGTCCTTTATAGCTTTTTCTGTTTTTGTTGCGCTCATTTTATGTGGCCATCTGACAGTTTGCCTTTCTCTATTGATCCAACTGTCAGGAACTACACCCTCCTCCTCTAGTGTAGCCTCCCTCAAAACGGCCCTTGTGTAGCCTACATGACCTGGAAAGGAAAGCATAGACATGTTACTTTATGTTTTTCACATTTTAAAGGACATGCAGGAGTCACCGAGGAAGATACAGAAAACAAGCGGATGGAAACAGGTAATCAGCTATGATGATTCTTGATGGAATTTAGCAAAAAGAATAAGACCATTCACCTTAATATGTGTGTTCCCGACCATTGCAAGGACCACCACCAGTATACCACCAGTAAACCACCAGTATTTGGACAAAACCACCAGTTTCTAGTGGGAGGCAGGCCACCTTCCGGAACAGATCCCTTTCTTGCAGTAGAGCATTTTTCGTCCTGAAATGACCATTTCCAATGCACGCTATGTTCAGAAGTCCAGAGCTACACGGTTCGTGAAATAATAGTGAAGTGTGACGCTGGCGCAGAATTTCCAGGTCCAATCTGCATTTTTCTGTCGAACAAAAGCAAACTGTTGTTCCTCAAAAGAAAACAACTGTCCTTATTTTTTCACAGAGACAAACACTTTAGGGTGTCTCTGGCTATTGTCCTTCTGAATGCTCGATTTTAGCCAAACGTCTGGTTACTTGTTCTAGGGGACTTTTCCCGCTCCTCACATGTTTCTTGACTCGTTGTAGGTAGCTTTCAAATGGAAAACAAGAAATGTCATTTAAGGAACAGTTGAAGTTGGTGGCATCCTCTTGGAGATTAATTAGTCCATGTACATTGTATACAGGAAAGGTCTTGCCATACAGGTCAGCACAGCACATGACAAAATGTTTGATTAGCTCCAGGGATTCCATTAACCGACAAATGTCCGTCATTGACAGATTTTTTTTAGCCATGACGGGAAAATCTGAAGGCCGTTTTTCATTTTGACGGATTTTACCATTACCAATAATAAAAATCACAATAAAACACAAAATTGAAATAATAGGCAAATTGTGAGTTTCTTACTCTACATAAGCTTCATTGCCGTCACAAACTTTAAATCTGAGCCGACGTTACGGCTGTTTTGGTATTCAGTGGGATACTCATCTAGCTACATTGTAGACTGCGCAAGGCTGTTCAGCGCCCGTCTGATGTAGGCTACAGTTATGTTTTCCTTCTCAATTATCTGAAGAAACACGTCATTTTGCTATTTAAAAGAGAGTTTGTGTCACTTCCCTGTCTCCTACTTCGTGTTATGATGAAATAATAATGTCAGCTGAGGAATCTATACCTAAAGTTAAAGGGAATAAAAGAAGTAAGAATGTTCCATGGTGGAATAAAGATTGCAGTAAATCTATTAAGACAAGAAATAAAGCTTTTAAGGATCTTAAAAAGTGTCATTCTCAACACGCTTTGTTAGAATACAAGAGAGCTCAGGCAGTTGTTAGGAAAACAATTAAAGCAAGAAAGCATAATTTGAGCGAATATTGTAATAGTATAGTAAGGACTGTGAAGCTGTCTGATGTATGAGGGCATGATGAGAGGGATGGGAGGGAGCTACCGGTCTTGAATAGTGTAGCTAATGTAGCCATTGATAACATGGAAAAAGCTGAAGTCCTAGCACAAGCATTCAGGAAGGTGCACAGTTCTGATAACCTGACTAAAGAGGCTAGGGCAATTAGAAGTAACATTAAGAAAGCACCCAAATGTCTTAGTTAAGAAGGAAAGTTCAGGAAACCCATTGGATCTGCTCCTTACCATGTTGAGGAAAAGATCTAGTATGCGACAAAATGTTAGCAAATGGGATTCTGGGCATCTTCCATCAGTGTGGAAGCATTCAATAATAGTTCCTGATCAGGGAAAGAACCTTCTGATCCATGTAGCTATAGGCCTATAGCGTTAACATCACAACTGGGCAAAGTTATGGAGAGGATAGTCACAGAAAGAATAACCTACCATATGGAAAGCAAAGGTCTTCTCTCCCTATCTAAGTGGTTTCCGCAAGGGTTGTAATACAATGGATTCAGTCTTATGTTTAGAGTCTGACATTAGGAAAGCACAGACCAATAAGGAGACAGTAATTGCAGTACTCTTTGATATAGAGAAAGCCTATGATTAGCTTAATTAGCAGACCCTCCCATGAGTCAATGGGAATAGGTGGTAAGGCATACAAATGGGTTTTGGATTTTTTGACAGGAAGTCAAAAAAAGTCAAGAAAAGTCTTAGCGCACATTACTTGATTTAAACAGTTCACACATATCTTAGACACATTCTTACATTGCTAATTCCTACTTTTGTAATGTTTTTAACACATTAACCAACCCTTAAAGTACTGATATAACTAGTGATAAAACAAGAATTTGATCTCATTCACTATTTGACGTGATCTTTAATTTGATGGTCATCCATCATGTCAGTCTAGAGGTATTGGGTGCTATGTCCGTGTGTGAGCCATATTGATTTGTGAGCTGTGTTTTGTGGTGTCCAAATAGGTTTCGTCTGCAAATGCAGATTCACAAAAACTACACGTTTTCTACTTGTGTGCATTGATGGATCTTATTTGTCCTCCTGGGTAGTGTTCTGGCGAATGTATAGGGCGATATGACTTCATTTTTGTGTATGTTTCTCAGTGAAATGTTGAATTGATTGCAACCTCATCCTAAGGACTTTCACGGTTTCCACTGCACTGCAATAGGCATGAAAGAGAAACACAAGATATAATGGGTTTTATTTGAACTAAAGGCTTTTCTCTCTAAATCAAACATGGTTTTTGTTCAGAACCCCTGATTAGTTTACGTATTTTAATCAGAATATGCGTGAAGAAAACACAAGTCCTGTGATGGCCACAGACCGCACTGGAGAGCTCTCAGTAAGTTCAGTCGAAACGGTTCTCATGTCGACTTTAAGTTCCGCCCAGTGAACCAGGTTAGTCATTCACTCAGTTGCGTGTAAATCGTGCGCTGACCTACGACAACACAATGGCAGAACAGGCTCCAGCAGCGGCCCCAGCTAAGGCTCCTAAAAAGAAGGCACCTCGTCCTAAGAAGACCGGCCCAAGTGTCGGGGAGCTCGTCGTTAAAGCTATTTCCGCATCTAAGGAGAAGAAAGGTGTTTCTCTGGCTGCTTTGAAGAAAGCTTTGGCTGCAGGTGGCTACGATGTAGAGAAGAATAACGCTCGTGTCAAACTTGCAATCAAGAGTCTGGTAACAAAGGGAACTTTGGTCCAGACAAAAGGAACTGGCGCTTCAGGTTCTTTTAAGCTGAACAAGAAACAGGCAGAGCCAAAGAAGAAGCCCGTTAAGAAGGCAGCAGCCAAAAAGTCAGCAGCGAAGAAACCTGCCGCCGCTAAGAAGCCCAAGAAGGCTGTAGCCAAGAAACCTGCAGCCGCCAAAAAGTCTCCGAAGAAGGCAGCCAAGAAGCCCGCCACTCCTAAGAAGGCCGCCACTCCTAAGAAGGCAGCAAAGAGCCCGAAGAAGGCCAAGAAACCTGCAACGCCCAAGAAGGCAGCGAAGAGTCCCAAGAAAGCAAAAGCAGCCAAGACTAAGGCGGCCAAGCCTAAAGCAGCCAAACCAAAAAAGGCTGCACCCAAGAAGAAGTAAATGTTTCACCCTTTTCTAATACAAAGGCTCTTTTCAGAGCCACTCACTTTGTCCTTCAATGCATTCGTTCCATTTTTTTCCTATTAACTAGCCTAAGTGAAGGACCAATGTGTTACAAATTATATTCCTGGCGGTGTTTCAAATTTAGCGTGACTAGTCTATTCCCTTCACTGTTGATGAAGCACATCAAGGTGCTACTTACATAACATAAGATGTAGGCCTACATATCTTCATCATCACAAAGTTTCTATAGACCTAAGGAATTATTGATATTACACGCATTTATTTAGATTATATATATATATATATATATATATATATATATATATATA
>JAGFZM010006281.1:0-12031 GCA_017657215.1 Limnothrissa miodon | reverse complement strand
CGTGTGATCAAGAGTTTATACATGTACCTAGTGTTACAAATATGTTACAAAGAAGCACACAATTGCTTTATTTGGTTACATTGTAACCTCCGGCACCACGTATACTATAAGCAATCTAAACATTGGCCACACAACCACTGTACTGGCACACTACACAATAAAATAATATGCTACTGCATAATTATTCAAGGCATTTATTTGTATTTACACGTTAGGTGATTTGAAATCTGAAATGTAAAAATAGACAAATTGGCGCCAAATGGAAATGACTGGGACGTCCCATATCGAGATGGCTGTTGATTGGCTCTCCGCGGTTTATTCTCAGCCATTAGGGTGATGAGTTACCACATCGCTGCGGGTTAATATAGTGCTGACTAGCACAAATATTTTCACTTGAGTATTAACTCGCAATTTGATAACCATGAGCGGAAGAGGTAAAACTGGAGGTAAGGCAAGGGCTAAGGCCAAGACCCGTTCGTCCCGGGCTGGACTTCAATTCCCCGTGGGTCGTGTCCATAGGCTGCTACGTAAAGGTAACTATGCCGAGCGTGTTGGCGCTGGCGCTCCAGTCTACTTGGCTGCTGTGCTCGAGTACCTGACCGCTGAAATCTTGGAGTTGGCTGGCAACGCTGCCCGCGACAATAAGAAGACTAGAATCATCCCCCGCCATCTTCAGTTGGCAGTGCGAAACGATGAGGAATTAAACAAACTGCTCGGCGGTGTAACCATCGCTCAGGGTGGTGTGCTGCCCAACATCCAGGCTGTTCTCCTCCCCAAGAAAACCGAGAAGTCTAAGTAGCCTAACTCGGTCACTGTCCTACACACAAAGGCTCTTTTAAGAGCCACCCAAGTATTTTACAAAACGCAAGGTTCCAAGATATGTTGTATGTAAGCCTTTTCAGCATAGTCACTGACTATAGATTGAAAAAAATACTTTAAATACAAATGACTGTTCCCAATTGTGAAAACGGGCCGCTTTGCAGTATAATTTGGCTCAATAAAGTATCTATAATTTCGCCAACTCCGACTTATTAAATCTACGTGATTAGAACATGCTTTATTCTAAGATCTAAACTAAAGGGCCTGATAAGACTACTGAAACAATGTAAATCACTTGGACCAATCTCTAACTCTAGGTCCTAAATCTTCTAACAGCAAAGTTGTAAGCATTTCTAAATGTAAGTACTTTTCAGACCATCCAAATACTTCAAATGCCCTAACTTTACTTATCACTAAGAATGAAGTGCACAACAGGTAAGGATTTTTGTCTAACAGTGCAAGACAAAACAAGAATGTCAAGCAACATTTCTAAAATGTAACTCAATATCTGTATGGAAGTAAGAATAGCAAAGCAAAGTCTTCATTTTTGGTGCTGATTCTTGATTATTAGCTGCACTGACAACATTATCATTACTTATGTAGGATACTGACATACATACAATAGAATATATTTTTGAAAAATTTGGTGAGCATCGAAACAAAGGCCTGTTTAAAATTTTAGGCGCCAGTCGTTTGGCAGTCCAATCAGCGGATACAAACAACATGACGTCACCTGAAGAGTAGGAGTTCCGAAAGTTGCAGTCCTTAAATAGGCGCGTTCTTATATGATCCTGACCTACTCGAAGTCTAAGTTTCAGCTATGGCAAGAACAAAGCAGACAGCCCGTAAATCCACCGGTGGCAAAGCCCCCAGGAAGCAGCTCGCTACTAAGGCTGCGCGTAAAAGCGCACCAGCAACTGGTGGCGTGAAGAAGCCTCATCGTTACAGGCCCGGTACTGTGGCTCTTAGAGAGATCCGTAGGTACCAAAAATCAACTGAGCTGCTTATCCGCAAGCTGCCCTTCCAGCGTCTGGTGAGGGAAATCGCTCAGGACTTCAAGACCGATCTGCGTTTCCAGAGCTCCGCTGTCATGGCCCTCCAGGAGGCTAGCGAGGCTTACCTGGTGGGTCTGTTTGAGGACACCAATCTGTGCGCTATCCACGCGAAGAGGGTTACCATCATGCCCAAGGACATCCAGCTGGCTCGCCGCATCCGTGGAGAGCGCGCTTAAGTGAATTTATACCCAACCTCAAAGGCTCTTTTAAGAGCCACCTAAATGTATAGAAAAAGCTTTTTCCTATTATGAACATTACATTGATAGTAATCGATTTATTTTTGCACGTCGAAAACGTTAAATAGTATCAGATCGACGGACATGAACACGCAATAGAAAAATGCATCGTGCATGCACGCAGTTATGAGATGATTCTTCAGTGCCAGATATTTTATTTGAAATCACACAAAGCAGCTTTTAGGATCAATAATAAAGGAGTGGCAAATTCCAGTACACTTCGGTAACGCGATTTACTTGTAAATAAAACCAGAGTAGACAAGGCAAAGCTGATGTCGCTTTCCAGTACTGCTAACAGTGAGTTCAATGGCCCAAAAACTGAAAGGGGGGTCTAAACAAAACAGAAAATCCTGTACTAAAGATTTGCCCATCTTTTACATTGCACCACACGTCTTCATTCTTGTGACTTAAAACTCGATATTTCGCTTTTTCTGACTCCAAATTTAACTGTCCATCAAATATAAATATCAGTGTCAGACTGGGACTTCGAGGGGTTTCCATAACTGAGCAATCCTAAAACAAGGCAAGCTTGATTCATTGGAAGCACTAACAAACGTCCCGAAAACCAAGTCTGTTGTATTAAAGTAATTATGGATTAACCCAGGCAGCCATTATAATCCATTATGTTTTACGCATAACCTACGCATATCTTGAATGCTTGTGTGTGCAAAAAACATGTAACCGTTAAGATGCAAAATGTACATATTGGAATTACGTTTTAAGAAAGATGAGTGGCTCTTAAAAGAGCCTTTGGAATAAATGAGACTATGATTTACTTAGAGCTGGTGTACTTGGTGACAGCCTTGGTTCCCTCGGACACGGCGTGTTTAGCCAACTCGCCAGGCAGAAGCAGTCTCACTGCAGTCTGGATCTCCCTGGATGAGATGGTGGAACGCTTGTTGTAGTGGGCTAGGCGTGAAGACTCACCAGCAATGCGTTCGAAGATATCATTCACAAACGAATTCATGATGCTCATTGCCTTAGAAGAAATACCAGTGTCGGGATGAACTTGTTTCAGCACCTTGTACACGTAGATGGCATAGCTCTCCCTTCTTGTCCTCTTACGCTTCTTGCCCCCTTTGCCTGCCGTCTTCGACACGGCTTTTTTGGAGCCCTTCTTAGGCGCTGGCTTGGCTGGATCTGGCATGATAAAGTCTTTCACGACGTCAGTAGGAATGTAGAAGTCAAAGGAAGTAACGTTGTATTTATAGGAGTACCTATGTAAAGTAGTAACGCATGACACGCCCAATAATAAAGTCTCTGAAATTCCCCCCAAAACGCACGCATATGATTGGTTAGACCTACTTTGTGTCGAAAGGGCGGTCTTTGAGCGAAGTTGAGCACCACCCAGAATAGTCATTTAGAAATTTGCTCATTTTGTTTCAAGTTATGTCTTTCGCTCCCCATTTTTTTCTTGTGGAAAAGTAGTCCGGTGATGTGAACACATTTACATTTTCACATTTATATATTCAAGATTTTGTTGAATATCCGAACTTATGCCACCGTTGTCTTTGTCCTTTTTTACATGAGAATTTTACTTAGTACCACAGAACATGCATTAGCCTACGTGACATTCACTTTAATGGACAAGGGGGCGATGTTGATTTTCTTTGCGTTTTATGATTTTTATGAACCCTAATTCAACAATTCTTGCGTGCGAGATTATGGACCATGTTTCTGTCAAAGACCATCGGTGAAAATGTGCGTTTTTGGGTTCTTGCTGGACCTTACGTTATTAGTATAAACAAGAGGAACAAGCCATTAACACTAATGTTTTTTAGACAGAATATAGCTTCTTGTAACATGGTATACGTTTTAAAGTCTTGGTTAGACAATAACAAGTCTCCTAGTGCCTTGAATAAAGACTTTTTCGAAAAAGTTGGGCGGCTCTTAAAAGAGCCTTTGAGATTTCCTTTGAAGAGAGTAAATGGCTTTAGCCACCAAAGCCGTACAGAGTACGTCCCTGACGTTTCAAAGCATACACGACATCCATAGCGGTCACTGTCTTTCTCTTGGCGTGCTCTGTGTAGGTGACAGCATCACGAATCACATTCTCCAAGAATACCTTCAAGACACCACGGGTCTCCTCGTAGATTAAACCGGAGATACGCTTTACACCACCACGGCGAGCCAAGCGGCGAATGGCGGGCTTGGTAATGCCCTGAATGTTATCACGAAGAACTTTACGGTGACGCTTTGCGCCCCCTTTTCCAAGTCCTTTTCCTCCTTTGCCTCTACCAGACATTTTGTTATTTTCTTTGACTCGTAGTCTCAAAGAATGAACAAGTGTGCGCATTGGTACTTACACTTATTTAAACGGAGACGACGTTGGGGAAGACTACAAGGCACGCCCTCCTTTGAATAAAAAACTGCGCGGGAAGCGAAACAAAGAAACAAATCACTGCTTTAGTTACTTTACAGAACTGACAGAAAGTTACACTATTACTACACGTTACAGATTGACTGTAACGATGCCATATTGTTTGTTTATCTCACTTTACATGTTGTTGGTTGAACACTCAGCTATTGTGTAAATGAAAGCTGTGAATCCTCTGATTCACAGAAAAAAAGCTAAATCTGAACACTTCAGCTAAACACTTCAGCTACTCCTCATGGTACAAACACTTTTCAAGATAAAACATCCTTTAGGGACAGTCAAGCCTTCTTTTAAGTACCAGTTGTATGTAAATAACAGCAAAAATCATATGACGGCCACGTGCACTTACTTTGCCTACTTTGCCTACTGTCATGGTTAGGACACTTTTATGTTTTACCTGTGCACTTGTTTTGTCTGTCCTGTCTTGTCTGTCTACTAGTGATTAGAATATATGCTATTTTCTGTTAGAACAGTTGATGTTTTGCCTGTGCACTTATATGGTTTGTTCTGTCCGGCATTGTCTGTCTATGTAAGCAAGGGGCAGTGAGAAACGTAATTTCGATTTCGACAGCAATGCCTTTAGTTAGGCTTTTAGACTTTATAAACCGTTCCTCTAGTTTAAAATGCTTCAATATGGGTTCACATGTGATGGAATAGAATTTAGTCATATACATTAATCAGAGTAATTTTAAATTCCTGTGGGATTTTTTATTCTTATTATTAATATCCAATATGCAGGCAGTCCTAGACAGGTTATGGGTGTTGTGTGTCACACAGAGAGCTTTGTGGTGCCCAAATAGGTCTCATGTGAAGTACAGATGTACATAAACTACAAGTTAACCAGTATGTCAGCTTGAACACACCCGTATTGCAGATTCGTAAAGTTTTCCCAAAGTCATAAGGATATTATTCTGAACACAAACTTTTCTTGATAGTTATAATACTGCATGCTTTAAGTACTGACATAACTGGATGTTAAAAATAATTTGATTTCATACATTATTTGAAGGAATTCGTCATTATTGATACTTGATACTTCAGTTTAGTAATGTTGATCTTGGCATGTTGTTTTGTTGATCTGCTTCTTATCAATCTGTGTACATTCTATGTTGTGTGTGATTTTTTAAGCTGCTGGGACATTGAATTTCCCCTTGGGAATCAATAAAGTATCTATCTATCTATCTATCTATCTATCTATCTATCTATCTATCTATTATTTCATTATTGTGTTGTGACCGCGTGTGAGTGACTTTGTGAGTTGTGTTTTGTGGCGTCCAAATAGATCTCGTCTGCAAATGCAGATACACTTAAACTACAAATTTTCCACTGGTGTGCATTGATGGGTCTTTTTTGTCCATAATGTCATGGCGAATTTATATGGCGATATAACTTCATTTGTGTATATATTTCTCTGTGAAATCTAGAATTGATTGCAACCTCATCCAAAGGACTTCCACAGAAACACAAGATCCAACTGGTTTTATTTCAAATAAAGGCTTTTCTCTAAAACAAACGTGTTTTTTGTTCTGAAACCCTGATTCGTTTTTGTATTTTTAATCAGAATGTGCGTGAAGAAAACACAAGTCCTGTGATGGCCACAGACCGGAGAGCTCTCAGTAAGTTCAGTCGAAACGGTTCTCATGACTACTTTAAGTTCCGCCCAGTGAACCAGGTTAGTCATTCACTCAGTTGCGTGTAAATCGTGCGCTGACCTACGACAACACAATGGCAGAACAGGCTCCAGCAGCGGCTCCAGCTAAGGCTCCTAAAAAGAAGGTACCTCGCCCTAAGAAGACCGGCCCAAGTGTCGGGGAGCTCGTCGTTAAGGCGATCTCCGCATCTAAGGAGAAGAAAGGTGTTTCTCTTGCAGCTTTGAAGAAAGCTTTGGCTGCAGGTGGCTACGATGTAGAGAAGAATAACGCTCGTGTCAAACTTGCGATCAAGAGTCTGGTAACAAAGGGAACTTTAGTCCAGACTAAGGGAACAGGCGCTTCAGGTTCTTTCAAGCTGAATAAGAAACAGGCAGAGTCTAAGAAGCCCGCTAAAAAGGCAGCAGCCAAAAAGCCAGCAGCGAAGAAACCTGCCGCCGCCAAGAAGCCCAAGAAGGCTGCAGCCAAGAAACCTACACCAGCCAAAAAGTCTCCGAAGAAGGCAGCCAAGAAGCCCGCCACTCCTAAGAAGTCAGCAAAGAGCCCGAAAAAGGCCAAGAAACCTGCAGCGCCCAAGAAGGCAGCGAAGAGTCCCAAGAAAGCAAAGGCAGCAAAGCCCAAGGCGGCCAAGCCTAAAGCAGCCAAACAAAAAAAGGCTGCACCCAAGAAGAAGTAAACGTTTCCCCCTTTTCTAATACAAAGGCTCTTTTCAGAGCCACTCACTTTGTCCTTCAATGCATTCGTTCCGTTTTTTTTATTAACTAGCCTAAGTGAAGAACCAATGTGTTACAAATTATATTCCTGGCGGTGTTTCAAATTAAGCGTGACTAGTCTATTACCTTCACTGCTGATAAAGTAGCCTACATCAAGGTGCTACTTACATAACGTAAGATGTAGGCCTACATATCTTAAGAAAACCTTTCATCACACAATTAAAGTTGCTATAGGGAATTATTGATATTACGCATTTATTTTGATCATGCACAATTAATTTTCATTTAGCCCACTATAGAAATATTTTCTCTCCGTTATTGCTGAATCGTCCTGGACCAAGACTCCTAACCTCTCACAGCTACACACGGGGCGCCGTATAATGCACATGTTATCAGTATGCTCAGGGTTTCACTATTTTACAACTGGGAATTAGATATAAATAATTTACATCGTGTGATCAAGAGTTTATACATGTACCTACAAAGTGTTACAAATATGTTACAAAGAAGCACACAATTGCTTTATTTGGTTACATTGTAACCTCCGGCACCACGTATAGGCTACCATAAGAAATCTAAACATTGGCCACACAACCACTTTACTGGCACACTACACAATAAAATAATATGCTTCTGCATAATTATTTAAGGCATTTATTTGTATTTACACGTTAGGTGATTTGAAATCTGAAATGTAAAAATAGACAAATTGGCGCCAAATGGAAATGACTGGGACGTCCCATATTGAGATGGCTGTTGATTGGCTCTCCGCAGTTTATTCTCAGCCATGACTTACCACAACGCTGTGGGTTAATATAGTGCTGACTAGCACACACATTTGTCACTTGAGTATTAACTCGCAACCTGATAAACATGAGCGGAAGAGGCAAAACCGGAGGCAAGGCCAGGGCTAAGGCCAAGACCCGTTCGTCCCGGGCCGGACTTCAGTTCCCCGTGGGTCGTGTCCACAGGCTACTGCGTAAAGGCAACTATGCCGAGCGTGTTGGCGCTGGCGCTCCAGTCTACTTGGCTGCTGTGCTCGAGTATCTGACTGCTGAGATCTTGGAGTTGGCTGGCAACGCTGCCCGCGACAATAAGAAGACTAGAATCATTCCCCGCCACCTGCAACTGGCCGTGCGTAACGACGAGGAGTTGAACAAACTGCTCGGCGGTGTAACCATCGCTCAGGGTGGTGTGCTGCCCAACATTCAGGCTGTTCTCCTTCCCAAGAAAACCGAGAAGTCCAAGTAACTCAGTCACTGTCCCACACGTAAAGGCTCTTTTAAGAGCCACCCAAGTTTATTACGAAACGCAAGGTTCCAAGTTATGTTGTATGTAAGCTATTTCAGCGTAGTCACTGACTTGAAAAATTAGGTACTTTACATACAAATGTCAGTGTTCCCAGCTGTGAAAATGGGCCACTTTGCAGTACATTCATGCGCATCTTGTGTTGCACTATAAGCAACAAAGCAATACTGCTGGAGCACTTTGTTATGTCTTGTCTTATATCCTGTATGTACCTGAGTATAATGCATTAAACCTACTTGCACTTTTACTTAACATTACCTTATTGTTTAGAACTGTTTTGTTGTCAACGTCTACGCATGGGACAAGTGAAACGTAATTTCGATTCCTTTGTATGTCAAGTACATGTGAAGAAATTGACAGGTGAAACTGACTTATTTTTAGTAATGTTGATCTAGGCATGTTTGTTGATCTGCGTCTTATCCTGTGTACACTGTAGTATATGTTGTGTGTGTGATTTTTTAAGCTGCTGGGACCTTGAATTTCCCCTTGGAGATCAATAAAGTATCTATAATTTCGCTAACTCCGATTTATTTATTCTACATGATTATAACATGCTTTATTCTAAGATCTTAACTACAGGGCCTGATATGACTACTGAATCCATGCATGTAAATCTCTTGGACTCTAGGTCCTCAGTCTTCTAACAACAAAGTTGTAAGCATTTCCAAATACTTTCAGACCATCCAAATACTTCAAAAGTCTTAACTTTACTTATCACTAAGAATGAAGTGCATAACGGGTAAGGACTTTTGTCTAACGGTGCAAGACAAAACAAGAATGTCAAGCAACATTTCTGTATTTGTTGTGATGTGCAAAATGGAACTCAATATCTGTGTGGAAGTAAGAATAGCAAAGTCTTCATTTAAGGTGCTGTTTCTTGATTATTAGCTGCACTGACCACATTATCATTACTTTTGTAGGATACTGACATACATACAATAGAATATATTTTGAAAAATGTGGTGAGCATCGAAACGAAGGCCTTTTTTAAATTTTAGGCGCCAGTCGTTGGCAGTCCAATCAGCGGGTACAAACAAGATGATGTCACATGAAGAGTAGGCGTTCTGAAAGTTGCAGTCCTTAAATAGGCGCGTTCTTCTAAGCTCCTGACCTACTCGAAGTCTAAGTTACAGCCATGGCAAGAACAAAGCAGACTGCCCGTAAATCCACCGGTGGCAAAGCCCCCAGGAAGCAGCTCGCCACTAAGGCTGCGCGCAAAAGCGCACCAGCAACTGGTGGCGTGAAGAAGCCACATCGTTACAGGCCCGGTACTGTGGCTCTAAGGGAGATCCGTAGGTACCAGAAATCAACTGAGCTCCTTATCCGCAAGCTGCCTTTCCAGCGTCTGGTGAGGGAAATCGCTCAGGACTTCAAGACCGATCTGCGTTTCCAAAGCTCCGCTGTCATGGCCCTCCAGGAGGCCAGCGAGGCTTACCTGGTGGGTCTGTTTGAGGACACCAATCTGTGCGCTATCCACGCGAAGAGGGTTACCATCATGCCCAAGGACATCCAGCTGGCTCGCCGCATCCGTGGAGAGCGCGCTTAAGTGAATTTATGCCGAACCCAATAGGCTCTTTTAAGAGCCACCTAAATGTACAAAAAAAAGCATTTTCCTACTGTAAACATTACGTTGACAATAATCGTTTTTTTCCCACGTCGAAAACGTTAAATAGTATTAAATCTACGGACATTGACACGCAATAAAAATAAATCTTCTTGACCTATTCAAATGCATCGCATGTACGCAGTTATGAGATGATTCTCATTATCTGAAATCACACAAAAGCAGCTTTTAGGAACAGTAATACTGGCAAATTCCAGTACATTCCGATTTACTTGTAAATAATACCAGTTAGGGTGGCGCTGTAGGCCATGTCGCTTTCCAGTACTGCTAACAGTGAGTTCTAAAGATCCAAAAACTGAAAGGGGGGTCTAAACAAAACAGAAAATCCTGTACTAAAGATTTGCCCATATCTTACATTGCATCACACATGCCTTTCTTGTGACTTGTTAAAACTCGAGACTCGAGACTTTTTCTGACTCCGAATGGAACTTTCCATCAAATACAAAGATCAGTGTCAGACTGGGAAGAGGCAGCACTTCGAGGGGTTTCCATAACTGAGCAATCCTATAACAAGGCAAGCTCGATTCATTGGAAGCACTAACAAACCTACCGAAAAGCAAGTCTGTTGTATTAAAGTAATTACGGATTAATCCACGCGGCCATTATAATATTAGCAAGATATGAAGGGTTCAGATGCAAAAGCCTCTAAATCCATTTTCAGAAATATTCATAAAGGAGGTTTTAATATTTTATAAGTTATCAGTGTAAAACTAAATTTATTTTTATTCTTTATTTAATTATTTTCATTATGTAAAAACAAATCAGATTTGGACTGAATAGTTCGTCAAAATTTAAATATATTTCTGTAAATTAATTGAAATGGCTTTTAGAGGCTTTTGCATTTGAACTCTTCATATATAATCTATACATCTCTTGAATGCTGAAATCTTATGTATGCTGAAAACACATGTAACCACACCCAGGTGTAGGTATCGGAATTGCGTTATATGGAAGAGATGGGGGCTCTTAAAAGAGCCTTTGGGTTAGAATGAGACTAGATTTATTTGGAACTGGTGTACTTGGTGACAGCCTTGGTTCCCTCGGACACGGCGTGTTTGGCCAATTCGCCAGGCAAAAGGAGTCGCACTGCAGTCTGGATCTCCCTGGATGAGATGGTGGAGCGTTTGTTGTAGTGAGCCAAGCGTGAAGCCTCACCAGCAATGCGCTCAAAGATATCATTCACAAACGAATTCATAATGCCCATTGCCTTGGAAGAAATACCGGTGTCAGGGTGAACTTGCTTCAAAACCTTGTACACGTAGATGGCATAGCTCTCCTTCCTGGTCCTCTTGCGCTTCTTGCCCCCTTTACCTGCCGTCTTCGACACGGCTTTCTTGGAACCTTTCTTGGGCGCTGGCTTAGCTGGATCTGGCATGATGAGCTCTGACACAACGTAAGTGAGAATGTTGCAATCACTGAGAGTAACGTTGTATTTATAGGAGTAGTAACGCATG
This sequence comes from Limnothrissa miodon, assembly GCA_017657215.1. Taxonomy (NCBI): domain Eukaryota; kingdom Metazoa; phylum Chordata; class Actinopteri; order Clupeiformes; family Clupeidae; genus Limnothrissa; species Limnothrissa miodon. The sequence goes on along the minus strand of JAGFZM010006281.1, from coordinate 796 downwards.
ACACGCCCAATAATAAAGTATCTGAAATTCCCTCCAAAACGCACGCATATGATTGGTTAGACCTACTTTGCGTCGAAACGGCGGTCTGTGAGCGAATTAAGAACCACCCAGGATTTAGTCATTTAGAAATTTACTTATTTTCTTTCATGTTATGTCTTTCGCTCCCCATTTTTTTCTTGTGGAAAAGTAGTCAGGTCATGTAAACACAAGTTACATTTTCACATTTATATATTCAAGATTTTGTTGAATATCTGAACTTGTATGCCACCGTTGTCTGTCCTTTTTTACATGACAATTTTACCTAGTGCCACAGAACATGCATTAGCCTACGTGACATTCACTTTATATGCATGGACAAGGGGGCGATATTGATTTTCTTTGCGTTTTATGAACCTAAATTCATCAATTTTTCCGTGCGGGATGATGGACGATGCTGAAAGTACATCGGTGAATATGTGCGTTTTTCTGGGCGTTATTAAGGGAACCAAAGTGAATGGATTTTTTAGTAATACTTGAGAGTACATGGCACACGCTACAGAATCATTGTCACACCACAACAAATCTATTACTAGTTTGAATAAAGACTTTTTCAAAATAAACTGAGCGGCTCTCAAAAGAGCCTTTGATTTTTTTTGAGCAGTGGATATGGTTTTAACCACCAAAGCCGTACAGAGAAGGCTACATCCCTGACGTTTCAAAGCATAGCCTACACGACATCCATAGCGGTCACGGTCTTTCTCTTGGCGTGATCAGTGTAGGTGACAGCGTCACGAATAACGTTCTCCAGGAACACCTT
>JAGFZM010006280.1:0-26902 GCA_017657215.1 Limnothrissa miodon | reverse complement strand
TAACTCGCTGTTCTCTGTGCTCCAGATATGATGCAAACCAGCTAATGGCTTGATCAGAGAGGTTGAAGGTGGCAAGTTTGTTCAGGAGTATGTTGTGGTTCTGGCTTTCTACCTATGCTTTCCACCGACCAGGCATTAGCTCACGACAAGGCAACAAGCAAGAAGTGTCAAGAGCACTGAGCTGTTTCTAGCTCAGTGGTCAAGAGCATCTAGCCTCGTAATCTAGCTGCAGACTCTGTGGAGCTCCTCAGTAAGCGGAAACACGTCACCTCCACAGTCGGATAAGCGGAACTACGTCTCCTCCACAGTCGGATAGGCGTAAAACCATTGAATAGTTATGTCTTACGAGCTTTTTTGAACAGTTTGGTTTTTGACAGTCATTTTTTTAGCTCAGGTTTGGTTTTTAGAAGTAACCAATTCACTAACATTTGTTGCCTGAAGACGCAGTCCCGTAATACAATTCATTTTTACAAACACATAATAGGCGTTTCTCCTCACACGTTCCTCGCATATGCATAGTATATCAATTCAACGAATTTACACATATTAATATTTTTAAATCATTTACAACAATATGTTACCCAACTTTAACTGTGGTCCAGTGTATTTTTAGGCTACATGAAACAAACATTTAAATGTCATATATACCTTGATCTTGGAAGTATTTACAGGACTTCAAATGGCCCTTAAGCGTGGTGGTCATATGTTGGTATTGTTTAAAAGTGTATGGTATGTAGCACAACACATACATATATATTTGTTCTGTTGCTGTGTTGACCGAACAACTGACTTCGTACTGACTTTCCCAACGTTCTACCGGTCATTATTTCTTGATGGAGGACCTCTGAAAAAAATAATGACCGCTGTTAATGGCAACGGAGTTTGTACTTCTAATTCAGGTCTTTCGTATCACTCCGCAAGAAGTCCGGTCATTTATCCTAACGGAAAAACAAATCAGCAACGAGCTTTCAGCGACACCCTGTGGTCGAAAAAATGAGCCACTTTAACTTCAATTTTAATGTTTACGGTGAGTACAGGGATTTTGAGCACTGGTTGGAGGCCGAATTTCCCAATTCACGTCTCCAAAACGTAAAAGAAAAAACTAACAAGAACAGGAGGAGAAGACCAGTAAGAGATATAAACAGCTAACAGCTAACGAGATTGATGTAATAGAGGAAAACCGACACGAGAAATACTGTCTGGGCTATGAAAGTCTTCCGAGATTGGGTAAAAGAGAACCAAAATACGGCGTTTGCGGAAGATGCACAAGGGTTGAATACTTTACTCAGGTCATTTTACCCCTCTGTGCGCAACAGCGTTGGATGCGTGTAGTCTGTGGCAAGCTACACTGCTCTGCGTAGCAGAATAAGCCGCTATTACAGTCATCATAACATCTTCAAGAACCCGCTGTACAATTCTAGCAACAACGTGTATAAGTCGGTCTTGAAGTCACATCGGAAGAGTGGCAAAGACACCAGCCAGCATCATCCACCCATCTCCAGCGCTGATCTAAAGAAAATCAAAGATTCAGGGGTCCTCTCCACAAGCACAGCCATCGGCCTGGTTAGAAAGGTATGGTTCGATGTGCAGTTACACCTTGCACGTAGAGGAAGGGAGGGTAACCGTGACCTAACACGGGAGTCTTTTCAAATAAAAAAAAAGATGAAAATGGCAAAGAATTCATCACTCTATCCCACAATGCTGAGTTACCAGCTTTAAAACGTATCTCTCCCATTGCCCACCGGATGCCACTGAATTCTACCTGTACCCTCTCAGAAAACCACAGGATGACCTCAACCAGCAGAACATCTGGTATTTCAGGGAGCCCATGGGGCATAATGCACTGGGCCAAATGATGCCAAACTGAACTGACGACGTGCTACACCAACCACAGTCTGCGCAGTACAGCTGTGCAGCTATTATCACAAGCCGGCCTGCAAACCAGGGAGATCATGACTGTTACTGGACACAGATGCAAAACCAGTCTGAAGAGCTACTGGGCTCCCACAACATCTGACCGGGAGAAGTGGAGCCAGATCCTCTCTGGTGAGTTGCTAACACTATTGCCTAATGTATTTTTCCGATCTACCCAGCTAGCCTATTCACCATGGTATATTCTGTTTCCAGATACGCCTTCCACTAGCTCTGCCTCTGCGAGAGAAGTTGGGGGAATCGCTCGTGAGGTTAACGGCAGTCCGACGTTCAACTTACCCGGAGATGCACCACCATGCTTCCTCTCCAACTGCACCTTCAACGGGAACGTCCAGTTCAACATCAATAAGTAGCTAGCCTTGCTGCTACTGCTAGCCACACTGCCTGGGATCCCAACAAACGTTGCCAAGCAACGCCCAAACTCTTGGGAACTATATTTACCGCCATTAAATAAACCTTTTGGCCTTCATAAAACAAGTGGATTGTATGAAGTTTATTTTGTGTGTGTTCAGTTGGCAAGTAGCCGTATAATAAGCGGGATAATGTATAAAACGCCCGGTCATTACCGGGAAATAGGTCCCTTCAGTCATCAATGTCTAAAAGTCCGTTGTTTCCAAAAGCACACAGCATATGCTTAATCGGGTAGTTTATCCTTGAGTTGATCTCTACCAACTTTCTTTCAGCTGCGTGGTTCTGCCTTGATTGGCTTTGAATGAAGGGGGGGTCTGTTGACATTTGTTCGAAAAGCCTGAAGATTATCCTGTTTATAAAGACACAAGTAAAACTCACGTCTGTGATCTACCCTTAACTGGTCAAAAAGTCCATGGTTTATGCTAATCCCTGTACACATCTTCATAAATTGTAGTTTTTCTTGATTGGCATGACCGAAAATCCCAACATTTTACCACTGAATCCATCTGTGGCAATCACTTCAGTCACTCCAAAATCCACCAACTTTTCGTTCTAGTCCATGTGTATCTTGTGCCCCGCGTACTCTGCATAGTAGACATGGGGATTTGTTTGGCGTACAGTCCTGCCTCTGCGCATCTGAGTGTACTGTGGGGTCAACTGTTCCAGAGTGCATCTTACAGCTCTTTCGCCCAACCTGTATCCTGAAGCCCTCAGCATCCCAGTCATCACTTTTCTCCCACAAACAGGCCCACAAATACTTACTGCTGGACGCACGACTGCATCGATACCGGCCTAACCTCCACTTATTAGCATGGAATATTAGCCTACTATAAATTACCTCAGCTGAGCAACGTTGACCCGATATTACGACTTACGTGCGCTGAGAACCACCTGATCCTATATCCATAATGCTGGAATTATAGCCTATCTACGGTGTGAATGACAGCTCTTTTCTATCGGCTATTTATTTCAGAAAAATTACGGCATTGACTAGCCTAACTGAAAGTTTTTCTGTTATGTGTTTCAGATACCCAACGGCTGCGACTACGGTATGAAAGTGGATCATCATACGCCAGACCAAGCAGAAGAAGTTGGAGACGAACTTGCGAATGAAAGTTAGGCTTAATAAAATCAAATAAATAATTTTCCACCTATAAAGCGTCTACATTTTACTACCTTTTACTACCTATAGTCAAATAATTATACAATATCTTCTGGTTTTATCAATTGATATATAATTGAAATAGTTTTGACCTGTAGTTGCGTTGGAATTTCAATGTTGATTCAATATCAGTATCAGTTGAAATACAATTGAGATTCCGTTGGTCTTATTGTTAAATCAACATTGTTTCAACATTAAATTTGGGTGCAGACTGATGTTAAATCAACGTTGAAATCCGACGTTGATTCGATAACTTCACGTTGACAAATCAATGTTGATTCTACATTGTTTCACTGGCTGTCTGCTATCTGGGGAGTTATGTCTCGAGTCAGTCTTCTTGTACCCTGGTGCACGCTAAACTGCGCTTGGTAACCCTCCATCTCCACACTCGCTTAATGATACACTCCAACCCCGCGGTCGTAAGATCAGTCTCAACTCCCCGTGTAAGTGGTTTGGCCCATCCAAGCCCGTAAAAAATGCAAAAATACAACATTAACTGAAATTGTCATTCCAATTTCTATTTATCTTTTTATCATACACGACTAATAACAAAAATTAACAGCAAAGATCTATTTGCTGACCAGTATGAATAATTGAATATTGGAGTTTTAAACACATTTTTCATGATGTCGCAAATTGAACAAAACACTGCAAAGCGATACACGGACTTCGGATCCAGCCTGAATTTTTAGTCATGCACTCTGCCAATAATAGGGCTCGGGATCATGATGTGAAAACTTTGGGGGCACCGCCATTTTGGCAGCCTCACTCCTTAGTTTACTATGGATTACTATGGATTTACTCCCGCCTATTAGTGTGTTCCTGTTACTTTGTGTTTGCTTTCTTGGTCGTATGTTGCTGTGTAGTGGGGTGTAAAAGCGCAACCTACGATCGCAAGAGGAAAATAATCGCTAATACTATATTTCTGCTTCTTGTCTTCTGCATATGAAGGAATGGATATTACGTTCGGTGTGCTACCAACATGGCGGCAATATTCCTTGAATCCAAGGCGTGTGCCCGAGCCCTATTGAATCCACATCACTGAAAGCGATTTTTGGAATATATTAAGTAATATTTATTAAGAAACAAAGTTCATAATTTGCGTTTATGGCCATTGTTTATCAACAAAAATAACCTATCATACCCCTGAAAAACAAAATGGCGGCCTGAAAAGGGCTAATTATGTTTCGTGTGGGTGTTGTGGGTACACGATCCGTGCTGCCTGCACGATCCGTTCTGCGCATGTGCAAAACTACATAGTAGATCCTGCTGGGGCTGCCCGCACAATCCGTTCTACGCATGTACAAAATTACGTCGTAGATACAATGGCGCGAAATATATATTTTTTTGGGTGATTTTACGACACATTTTAGAGCGGGAAGTTGCAGTTGAAGAAATAGGAAGTTAGGAAGTTGTTGCAGTTGAAGAAATACGAAAATAATGGACAGATTTGCTGTTTATACTGCCCTTAGGCAATATTTGGTGGATGTAGTGGTGGAACTCACTTTGAAGAAGAAAGTCCAGCGAATATCTGGGAATTTTGTTATAAAAGGTAAGTTTGACACAATGTAGGATTAGGGGCCGTTCACACGGACACGCTTTTTTAACCTCCAGGCGCTCGATTTCAATTGTTTCCCTATGGAACGGTGCGTCTTTGAAAAAGTTCCACTGCTGCGACACGTTCGGCTTTTTTTGTCGCTAGCACCTCCTTCTAAAAACGCGAGGCTTCTAAAAACGCGAGGCGCTCAGGGTTGAAAATGGTTGAACTTTTGAGGTCGCGTTTTTATTAACAATGGGGCGTCGCGTTGCAATGTTTACGTTCTTAGCAGCTGATGACCAAAATATTAACAGAAAAAAAAAAAAAAAAAATGGTGGAACGTCTGATTGCAACCGTGTCCGATTTTGAAGAACTGTATAATTTAAGAAACAAACGATATTACAATCTACACGCAAAGAAACGAGCATGGAAGGCAGTCAGCAGTGAGCTTGATATTCCTGGTAAGCAAGTCTTTGTTTTGCATTATGTTTTTTTATGTAGGCAAAGACACCGTGTTTATGTTGACAACTACCAAATGTTGACTTGACAATTTGTATCACACAGATAGATTGATAGATAAATACTATAGATGGATAGTGAGTTTAGTCTTAACTACTGCCATACATATTCCACATTAAAATGCAGATAGTAAAAAACTCCCAACTACTACATACAGTCTGTACAACTCCCAAACCAGCCAGCCCCCTCCACACACGTAGACAGACACTATTGCAGTTTTGCTTGTTTATTAAAGGGATAGTTCGGTTTTTAACACATTGAGCCCCTTTCACGGGTTGTTTAAAATGAAATAAAGTGGTTGACACCAAAATACAGTTTCTGTCATGTTTTATTTGCCATTTTGTAAGTCCCATAGGGATCTATCTGCACCTTCATATAAACAAAGTGGCAAATAAAACATGACGGAAGCTTTATTTCGCTACGATACATGTTTTGGAACATCATTGAGCACCACTAACCACTTGGTGAGTAGCACTTTTTTAAATCCAGTGTTTTAAGGACAGAAACAACACATGCCCATTGCTATCCATTTTGAAGGCAGGCAGAGGCGATTCTACATTTCCCAAATAGCCGAGACAGAAGCAATTGTCAAAATTTCGATGTCAACCATTTTATTACATTTTAGACAACCTGTGAAAGGGGCTTAATATGTTAAAAACCAAACTATCCCTTTAATGTTTATTCATGTTTATTTCTTTTATTTATTTATGTATCAGATCAATTAGCACAAGTAGGCCTCATTACAATTTTTACAAAATCTTATGGTGTGCTGTGTTTTTGCAGAAGAGACATGTCGCCAAAAATGGAAGTATCTTAGGGACAAATACATAAAGGAAAGGAGGAAGGAGAAAGATTTAAGGAGTGGTGCAGCAGGTGGTTTCACACGCAGGTGGAAGTATATGGGAATCCTGACATTTCTTGAGCCCTTTGTAAAGGATAGGCCAACCTCATCCAATTATCAGGGTTTGTCTCAGGTGTCCATCCATTAAAATAAGTTATGTTTTAGCTTTTGTCCCTGGGCCCTCTGGTCAACCTAATCAATTCAATTTTCAATTCAATTTTATTTATATAGCACATTTTTACAAAAGGCATGTCACAAATATCATTGAATTTTTCAAATGTCCCTCAACTAATTACTTCAAAATCACACCCAACAGCATTTAGATGTGTCTGATGAGGAAGACCATCCTCCCTCTCCAACACCTGGACCCTCTGCCCGTTCATCCGCTGGCCCGATTCCATCTGCTGGTTCGTCCGCTGGCCCCATTCCATCTGTGGGTTCGTCTGCAGGTTCGTCCGCTGGCCCCATTCCATCTGCGGGTTCGTCTGCTGGTTCGTCCGCTGGCCCCATTCCATCTGTGGGTTCGTCTGCTGGTTTGTCCACTGGCCCCACTCCATCTGCCTGTGCTGGTTCTTCTACTGCTGGCGTGAGGCGTCCACGGTGCCGAGCAGGCACTACAGAAATGACCCCCTACCAAAGGGAGGTCTTAAGATCATTAAATAATGTAGACGAAGATGAACAATTTTTGTTGAGTCTTGCGCCAACAATGCGCAGTTTAAGTATTGATTTGAGGCTGGAAGCCCGTATCAGGCTGATACGTGTACTCCAGGACCTCCGGCAGGAAATGTGATTATTTATGTGCATTGTATTATTAATAAATTAATATGAAATTTTACTGTACACTCTCAAGTTATGTTAGCATCTCTACAATTAGCATATCTATAAATAGTGCTAATATTTCTATTAAGTCAATGTTATACCTGTAAAGAACTCTTCTCTGTCACCGGGTCCAGAGTTGGGTCTCTGATCAAAGATTCATTGTGTAATGTTTAGTCGCTCAAGTCCAGTTGGGATCCCAGTTGTAAAGACAAATGACAAAACAGAGCAATGCCATTATAGCAACAGTGGTATACACACATACACAAAATGCTATTATATATACAGTGTTTATATATATATTTGCAATAGAATAATACCTGTCAAAGGATTTGTACGTGGCTGGTGCAGTCAAATTTGAAGCCTGTTTACCTCATCAGTCACCAGGGTCTAGAAATTACTATGAAACTACTACAAATAACTATGAAAACACACATAAAAACCATTACTCTGCAATGAGAAAAAAGTTGTTAGATACAATGAAACCTAACATGGATAGGCAGATTTCATGGAATTATAGGCTTTCTATGACAATTGAGTGGCTCTTAAAAGAAAAGGCTTTCCCTGGTAGGAGTTAGCCTATGGATCCGGCTGGAAAGGAAAGGTAGGCTGTGAATTTTTCCCTCACTGCCATGGCTTCTCGGCAGGCGTTGTTGCTGCCAACCCTTGCTATCGGCTGAACTGCAGATGCCTCTTCAGCCATGGGGCCTGCATCTTCCTCGACACCTTCCCTCAGGAAGTTGTGCAGAACACATGTTGCTTTAACAACATGTTCGGCCACTTCTGGGGTAACTCCAAGCACATGGTGGTACAATCGCCATTGAGTGGCAAGGATGCCGAAGGCACACTCCACCAAACGCCTTGCTGATGACAGCCTGAAGTTGAAAGTACGCTTCCCACCTTCCAGATCAAGCCCTGGATAGGGCCTGAGGAGATTCCTCCTGAGAGGAAATGCCTCATCCCCAACAAAAACATTAGGCAGAGGACCAAGATTATCAGCATCAGCTGGTACGTTGAAGGTCCCATGGCGGAGCGCTTGACCAAAAGTGGATGCAGCCAGTGTTCCTCCATCACTGCTTCGCCCATACGCACCCACATCCACCACCCTGAAGCGGTAATGTGCATCCACAACGACCAGAAGAACGATGGAGAATGTTCCTTTATAGTTGTAGAACATCGAGCCACTGGATGCTGGTGACTGAATGATTACATGTTTCCCGTCAATGGCTCCGACGCAGTGTGGGAAATACCACAGCCGTTGAAACTCAGTGGCAATGGCGCTCCACTCCTCCACTGTAGGCATGGCCATGTAATGAGGAACCAGGCAAAGCCAAATGGCCTGTGAGACAACCTTTATTATGCCTGCCACTGTTGACACTCCTACTCGGTAGCTGAAAGCTATTGTTCGGTAGGAGTCTCCGGTAGCCAAAAATCTGCTGTAACAGAACAGCCTAATTAACAACAAACAAGGGTTTGCTAGTGTTACAATTAAAGATCATAGCAAGGGTAAAAACATAAGCTACAAAGACAATATTGTAGAGGGATAGTGTAAATATTGTAGCCTAAATTAATCTCAATAGACCTCCCAATATGGACCTCCCCCAATAGACTTCAGAGTAGCAGTGGAAGAGATTTGTTACAAAATTACGTCTCTGGAAGTTGCTGGACACAAAATAACCTATTCTGCTTTTGTAAATAGACCACTAAATTATCACAAGGACTGCCCATTCAGACTCTTTCCTGTACATTTTCCTCTCATTTTGTTAAGCAAACGCTGTAGACCTATTCATTTTTCTACATGTTAAATAACAGTATTCAAATGTGTTACATACGGTTAGGCTATTCCTTGACCTCGACCTAGCTGTCAGCATTCTGTTGCTGCCTCCCTAACGTTAACGTTAGCTTTGTGAGAACACAACAAAACTTGCTGTCTGATCAAACTTTTAAATAAAACTTGCAAACAGATGCAAAGTCTTTGGGTAGGGCTGAGGCTCTCCCTGAAGGTCAACTCCGCTGCTGCAATGCTAGGACCAACCATTGCCAACAGTGCATCAAACTGGGCCTTGCTTAAACGGAAATATTGCCGAAACCGGTCATCGTCCAGCCTCAGCTCCTGAACAAGGCGATGATATTCCCCCAGCTGCTGCCTTTGTCTATTAATGGGATGTACCCAGTATCTTCGTGAGGGACGCGAGGAATGTAATGGATCGTCTTCTACCTCAAGGGCAAGAAGGGCAAGTCGTCTTTGATTCATCTTGACTGAAAGACCTAACGTTGACTAAGACCTAACGTTAACCACGGGAGCACTGACACGAAGCTCGCGAGGCACACAAGCCGGGAAACTCATAGACTATATAGTCTATGGGGAAACTTGACTGAAAAAGTGTCTCATAGAGCTGTAGGTTCCAGAATGTTTAATAACAACGTAGCCTAGCAACCGGGGAATCTCCTGGGACGCTTTGCAAACGCCGAGTGTTTGGAATGGTTGCGACACAGTAGGCGTTTTTGGAGGTGAAAAACGCTTTCCGTGTGAACGGCCCTTTACTATACTGTATGCACAGACGCCATTGTCACGAGGCACATAGGGTCGTTCCGTATAATATGGATTTGTTCCGTATCCAACCACTGTTTAACAATGAAAGATTTATCAGTCAGTTAAAGAGTTCTAAGTCCAGCGAATATCAGGTAATTTTGTTTATAAAAGGTAAGTTTGAAACAATGTAGGATTAGGCTAATATACTGTATGCACAGACGCCATTACCACGAGGCACGTAGGGTCATTCCGTATAATATAGATTTGTTCCGTATCCAAACACTTTTTAACAATGAAAGATTTATCAGTCATTTAAAGAGTCCTTTCAAAGAAAACCAATGAAACACACAACAGGCCTACATACTTCTCCCTATACCCTAGTTTTCTTTCACTGTAAAATATGTCATTCTTTATTTACTTCACATGTAAATTAGCATTCCTGAACAAATAAAAGTACCGACAAAGCAGCAAAATCATTATAGGAAAACATCTCTTGTCTATCACAGAAAATCAGTTGTTCTACACTGGTCCCAGTGCACGGTTCATGAGGCTGGTTGTGCCGTCTGAGGAGCAGAGAAGAGCTGTCCGGGAGGAGTGCCACAACAACCCCGGCACAGGGAACCATGAGGGCGACCATGGACAGGGTCTTTGGCGCGTACTACTGGGACAGTATTAAGGCAGATGTGTCAGAATGGGTACATTTTGTTTTAATACGTTTGACATTTTCACTTTGGCTTTCACACAATTAATTACTTTGTGTGAATTTCAAATTATTTGGTCAGAACAAAAAAATGTTTCATTTTTATCAGGTGAGAAGCTGTCACAGATGCCAAAAGAATGACCCTATCAAGACTGTCTCTCCTGCCCCTCACCCTATTAAGGTAGAGCCCGTCCTTGGTGTACCACTTGATGCAATATACAAAATAACTGTATTAGTTGATATAATTACATTAGATTCAACGTTGTCATGGGTGATTTTATAAATACAGGGTAATGAAATGCAGTTTAGCATCAAGTGCAGAATATACAGTATAAAGTGTATGTAGTATAGAGAGTATGTACAGTTTATAAATTACATTTACAAAAAACATTTAAATTACAGTTAAGGGCAGTGGTATACAGTTATGTACTACTGAGAACATAATATTACATCTCCACAGGTTAAAGAGCCGTGGGAGGTTGTAGGAATGGACCTCATTGGTCCACTAAAAAAAACAATGAAAGGCCACCAGTATGTCCTAACTGTAACAGATTTGTTTACCAAGTGGGTCGTTGCTGAGCCTTTGAAGTGTGGTTCTAGCACTGAGGTGGCTGAGGCACTTGTGCCAAAGCTGCACACGTTTGGAATGGTCCGCAAAATCATAACTGACAGGGGTCGTGCATTTGTCAATGAGGTACGAGTTCACCCCGTTAACAAGTCATATGACATCACATTCCACACTCATTGGTAGTCATTGGTTATTTCTGAGATCGGTAAATGTTGATAATTACATATGTGTCTGAATTATGTGCCGCTTAAAGGGGACATATTATACCTCTTTTTAAACAATTTAGAATTGGTCTATGGGCTATACAAATCTCGGCTTAATTTCAAGATGGCGGCGAACGTAAAATTCCATGAAGGTACAGTCTGTATAAACCGTCTTTTTAATAAAGTACCGGTGTACTTTCAAAGTTATCATTGTCTCGTTTTAAATGTCAGGGCCCTCAGAAGTCTACCAATGAAGTGTGGAGTTACTTTGAACCTTTTTAATGGTGTAAAAATAGCGATTTAGCTGCATAGGCACAGTCATGCCCCTATAGCTAGCAGTGTAAGGCTAATGAAAGGCCAAAAACGGTTTACTGCGGAATGCGGGGGGTGAACGGAGGTGGGAATTTGATATATGTTTGTACTCGGTAACATCTTCCAGTACAGCCCAGGTCCAAACCACACCGGACTTCTCCTTTAAATGGCACACCAAAATACCTTGCGTCAAAAAAAAATGGAAGTCTATTTCTGCGGCGACACGTAAAACCGCCGTGTCTGGTGTAGCCAGTTCCATTGATTATAGTGGATTCTAATTGTTACGGCAGATATGTCTTTGACTTAACGTGACGTAACACAGCCGTAACGTATCCGGTGTAGCCTGCCGGTAAGACTTTCAGCCTGTTATTTTCAATTATACCTAATGGTTATGACTGCTATTAAGCTATTGAACCCAATAATACATCGGCCTCTATTTAAAGCCCTCCATTCCACCGCTAATTTACTTTCAGAGCATTTTTTTTTTTTTGCTTGCCCGCTCCATATTTTTCCTGAAAAAATCCGAGAACCAACTAATTTTATTGGTGTGGCCTAATATAAAAACAAAAGCTGCCTCATACAAACGATGTTTTCCACTCCATTGCATTGCGTTCACACATAGCGAGAGTGGCCTCACTTATGTTCTTTATAATGGGCGCCTGTGATTATTGGGATTTCGGTTTTGATATTTGGAGCATCATTACCAGTCACCATTTACCTTTAGCATACTTTCAACGTCACAGTACAGAACTCTTATCTGATTAATAAAATGATGACTAAAACCAAAAGCTTTTAGCACACACTCGCCAAAATTCAGATTAAAAAGTTTACTAATATCAAAAATATCTCTATTAAAGGAGATATTGTTATGGATCAGCCTACCTGGCATGCAGTAGGTTTGGTCAAGATGGATAACTTATCTCACTTAATCTCACTTAATCTGTTAGCTAGAACTTTGGAGAGCAGCTTCGTTTCAGCACAGAGAACTGAGACAGGTCTCCATGATTCTATGTAATTCAAGTCCCCCTTCTTTGGCACAAGAGTGAGCACTGCTCTATGGCAACTCATGGGCAGATGACCCTTATCCAGACTGTCTGTAAGCACAGCAAGTACATCCTCACCCATTTCAGGCCAAAAGGACTTATAGAAATCAACAGGGAGACCGTCTAGCCCTGGTGCTTTGCCACACTCCATTCTCTGGAGGGCCCTGTACAGCTCCTGAAGGGTCAAAGCCCTTAGGAGGTCTTCGTTTGCCACTGTGGACACCTGAGGTAGGTTAGCAAGGAAAGACTCATCAGTCAGTTCTTGCAGGTTCTCACATTTGTACAACTCCTCCTTATAAAACCCCACTGCTCTCCCCCTTATTTCAGCAGGTTCCGTAAGTAGGGATCTACTTTCAGACCGCAGTGAATGTGTATATATAAATAATAAAAAAAAAACTTTGAAGGTCCATCCATCATCTCAATATTTTGAAAGCGGGACCTGACCAAAGCTCCCTGTGCCCAGCTCTCCCAATGTTTTCTTTTTGAGCCTCAGTTTTTCAACATCCAAATGATCACCATCGAATTCAGCACTCATCTGAAAATCAATTACTACTTTTTCCAATCTTTCCATCATCTTAGTTATGTCGCTTGTGACGTTGAAAGTATACTCCTGACAACAATGGCTTAATTTGAACTTTACCAAACTCCTACCACTGATGCAGAGACTGGAAAGATGCTTTAGTAGTTCTTAAATCAGACCAGGAATATCTAAAAACATCTCAGAAATTCTCATCAGTTGGCTTGTACTGTGAGAGGGTTGAAACTCCTGCCTTTACACAGGGGAAAAAACAGCTGGGTGCTGTTGAACTGGAAGATTCCAGAAAGTTGGCAGCAGTCCGCATACACGTTGAGAGGGTAATTGGTCAAGCACGATCCAAGTACATTATGTTGCATGGACCTGTGCCCATTAGTCTTCTGATTAAGTCATCAGATGAAGAAGAGTTCCGAGTGGCATGTGCCCTGACGAATCTATGCCCCTTAAGGCCCATTCATGCTCAACGTGTGGCAATTTACGTCCGTATTTTGTAAGTACATTCTACCCGGTGATGTCTTCATACTTCCGTCCGTATTTTATGTGTGAATGCACAATAACACAATATTTCCTCTAGATGGCAGTGCTGAAAGCAAATAAATTGACATTTATAAAACATGGCGGCGGTTTTTGATTGCATTTGCTCCACAAAAGACAAAAAATAAATAAAACAAAAAAGCGTCAATTGTATGTGAGACCTCTAATTAATTGTCGGCATTTTGATGGTGAGTTTCAGAGTTTAATTTTGCCAATAAAGTAGATTGATAAGTGTCACTTTCAATAGCCTATTTTGATGTCCACTCTAACTTCTGTCAAGTTAAACGCCTCAAGCGATCACTTTTTCGTGAATATCCTGTTACTTTGGTGACAATTTTGGGTTGTAAACTCAATACCGCCCCCTTTATATTTGGTGGCATTGCTCCATTTTAATCCGTTTCGTCCGTAATCATAAGCCCTCCAATTTTGTGTCAAAGTACGGACAAAATCAACAGAAAGACCGTTTGAAACACTCCACACGTATCTGTATTTTACGTTGAGCATGAATGGGCCTTTAGTGGTGCTAATTGATTACTTGATCTCACTACATTTTAACAAAGAAGTTTTAAAGTTAATCACATTTATTTGAGTAACAGTTCCAAATACAAATAGTTGCACCAGTACATTAATAATGAAATGTTTACTACATTAAGCTTAAATTTTGCTTTTCTTTTCTAATACGAATTTCCCCTTGTGGGATAATGAAGTTCACCTTGGCTTTGGTAACTGAGTCCTGTTTGATTACACTGTACATATACACACACACACACACACAACCAAAATAACTATAACTAAAACATCTGAATTATATTTAACACTTAATGTAAATGGACCTACGCCACCAATTCTTGTAAGTCTGTGAACTGTGTTTTGTCTGACAGTAGTCTATCTGGGCATGTATGTGTTTTGGCTAATAACTCAGATAGAATGGCTGACCTATAAAAGGCCTCGACATTCTGCATTGCTTCTGTAAATAAGTCTGCATCAGACAAAATCCGCTGTATGGAAAAATTGGATGTAGACCACACCATAAAGTCGCAGAACTTTCGCTTCGTCACAAACAGCTGGGCTTGCACTTGGTGCATTGGTGGTCTCTGCTAAGTGCCATCTGTGTCCTCAATGCAGAAATTTTTCTTTTTTTCAGTGGCGCTGAGGACTCCTGTCTTTGGCACAGTGTGGGCACTTGATCTCCAGGATACCATCGTCACAGCAGGAGCAGGAAAGCAGGGCATCTGGAGATGCCCCAAAGTAGGGACAGGAGGGATCAATGTGGAGACCCGGCATCACAAACTCTCAGGTCCTTATGCTGTTGTGCGCCGCAAGTCTCATACATTTTTCTGGCATTTTGTTCGTGCTCACATCCCCATCTGACAATTAGAAAAATCATGTAAGTAATCGTAGCTCTTTGAGTGCTTTTTACATTGGATGGCAGTACCCAAAATTGGTCCAATCTTAATAGCACATAGGACACATAGACAGATCTCATAAGTATCGGAATCGGATGGCCTTGACTTGTTCAAGAGGGTGTTCATAAAGTTTTAAAGCTAATTGAGTGACTTTGCGCCTTCTTGAAAAACAAATTACTTTGGTCTTTGACACTGACAGCCTAAAACCCCATTAATTTGCCCATATTTCCACTTTTGTTGTTGCTTGCATTTTAGTTTTGACATGTGAAATATTACGTCCTCTAATGCTCCATCATCCGCATATAAGGATTTACCTATACCTTGCTCTATATTTAAGAAGATGTCATTAAAGATGCTCTATGCAATGCTGTTCGACGTCACTTCTGCCAACGTTTCACACAAATACAAAACAAAACAGAGCAAGCTCCCCCCTCCCCCCCAGTGTAATCATCGTACCTTAGTCAGTAAGCAGTAGAATTATCACCGTCTTGTAATGTTGCTTTCATGAGATGACTTTGGAGATAACTGTTATTTTTTTATTTTTCCATGTGAATGCTCTCACAACAAGTAATCGTAACTTTTACCTGTCCAATAAAAAAAGTGCCACCTCTGCATGACTGCATCCGATTGGAAGTTCTTTTGGCGGCGAAGTCCACCGTTCAAACGAATCCCCAATGTAAACCCGGGGCTTATTTCGTTGCTTCTCAATTTCTCTTCTTCACGCCTTATATTCCTCAGAGCATCTTTTCTTCGGACGTGCCTCAGCCATTTTTAAAAAATAATTTACCGACACAGTATTGCTAACTCACACCCGGATTCACGCTGTACAATCAACACTGTTGCACGCGCATTAACCCCCACCTCTTCTTGCCGATTGGTTGGCCGTTGTCTGTTATTGCTTTGGTGCACAACCTCCTGCTCCTAGTGTTTGTTTTGGTATTGCAGCTTCTGTGTTGTGTTTTGAGACCGGGTTTTTTCCCAATGTAATCAGCAGGCAGACAGCAAGCCGATCAAGGGGTGGTAGAAACGGGTTGAGATAAAAATAAAATTGAGCTAAAATTATACTTACATTGCTAATTATGCTAATAGAAGTGCTCAGCAGGCTTAGCTGATGATGATTAACATTGTTAGCATGTTAGCACATATACTAATCATGATAACAGTACTCCTCAGTGGACTTAACTGATTATAATTAGCATATGCTAATTATACTAAAATCTTAATTATGCTAACAATGTTAATCATGATAACGGCAGTACTCAGTGGACTTAGCATATTTAACATATATGCTAATTAACATCAGCTAACATGATAGCTATGCTAACAATGTTAATTATGCTAACTGTAGTCCTCAGTAGACATAGCTAATGATTAGCCTATATGTTAAATATGCTAACATGTTAACTATGCTAACTATACTAAATCGCCAACTACTAGTTATCAGTTGCAAAGGTACTTTTTATTTTATTGTAGCACTGTTCTTTCATTCACATACATTAAATACATCTTGAGTTGCACTCTATCATGCTACAATTTTTTTTTCCTTTCCTCTTTGGGCTCCATTTCCAGTGTTTGCTCTATTGTCTTACACCATGCCTGAGCGTTTGGAGGTTCAGTTGGTTTCCAAAGTCTGGTCACTTGATTCATAGCCGTTAGACATAGTAGTTTAAATATATTTCTATCCCCATTATTCTTTTTTTAAGTTTATATTAATTCCCAAGATGTTTCCATGGGTGAGTGGATCTATAATATTAAGTATATATTTAATGTCCATCAGTACTTTTTGCCAAAACTCCTGAATTACTGAACAGGTAAAGAATATCTGCACCTGAACAGGTAAAGAATATCTGCACCTGATTCGCTTTTTTCTCTCCACATTGATTCCAGCAGCTTGTTCCCTCTGTTTTTGTCTTGCATCTATCCGGAGTAATAAAGAATCTTGTACTTATTTTCCAGGCATATTCCTTCCAACATTTAGAATGACTTACTTTAAAATTTTGTTTTAGAGATTCTCTCCATTCTTCATCTGAGATGTCTATGCTCAAGTCTCTCCCTCATTGTTCCTTTACCTTAGTTTCCATATCTATTGCATTTTGCAAGGTTTGCTAATTTTTGGGTACTTCTGGGCCTAGTATTGTTTTCTACTATAAGTTTTAATATAAAATTATTTAGTCCCACCTCTTAATTTAGTTTAACTTCTTACTTGCAAATATTTATAAAATTGTTTTTGTTCGAACCCATACCTAGTTACTAATGTTAGTGGTGTTAGTGTCCCAAGATGTACTACTGTTATAACCGTTCAGAACATTTATCAAATTACACTTAAATGACAAAATGTCAAAGTTTTACATGTTTTTGATATGGAGTAGAGAATATGATTTTGAACAGAGATTAATTTGAATACTTATATGTTTGATTTTTTTTGAGTATTAAGAATTTTGCCTGTCCCCATTGACCAACATGCAAATAGAGTGATTAATTTTGAGCACACAGTGTTAAATAATAATGTTTTTTTTTTGTTAAATTCATTGTATATGCCCCCTTTTTCATGCATAATGTATTTTACCAGAAAAAAAAAATATTTTCAGAGAAATTTAGGCTTTTACCCATGTCCCTGTATTTCTTTCAACCCCGTAACACAACAATTCCCCCCCTCACAATAACATAATGGTTTGATCCTTTGGACATCATTTATGAGAAGTGGCATCATAAAGGTCTTCAGAGAAGCCTGGTGTGACAACTGGTAAGCTGTTCTCTCATTTCTTCATAAATATTTAATGTTTCTTAAGCACATAAGGGCTTCGTCAATCTCAGGTATTCAACTCTGTTGGGGGGGGGGAATTCATAGTAAAGAAGATTTTACTAAAAATATTTTTATAGTTATAATGGATAACAATGTTTAAATTCAATACGGCCATGTGGCACACTTTTAGCTGCTAGCATCCCGAATTAGCAACAGATTAGCACAAAAACTTCAACCCTATCACATTCAACCCCATCACATTTTTCAGTGTTATAGGGTTGAATGGGTGTTACAGAGTTGAATAGCTATTCTTAGTAATAGCTATATCTTACTAATATTTAATATATATTGCTTAATACCAATCATCTTGTTGATGTAAATGTTCGTTGTTTACTGCTTTACAGTATCAACTAAAAGTACGAGGAATTTTCAAATGTTAAAGTAAAAAAAAAATGACAATAATCTTGTTTTCTCTCCTGTGCTCACTGACATATTTAGGAGTAGTATTTGCAAGTTCATGTTCATTTTACCACATAGTGATTAAAATGATTAGTAAGTAAGTTATGATGAAGAGTAAGCAGGTCATTGACTTACAATTTCAGATTCAACAATGGCAAAAACAGCAGCAGAAAGGCAAAGAGAGTACAGGGCAAGACGAAATGCTGATCCACAACGAAGGGAAAGATACCTCAAGAGTGAACGCAAGAGATGGGAACAAGATGTATTAGCAGGGAAGAAGAAAAAAATTGGAGATCTAGACCAGTGGTTCCCAACCTAATGAGTTGAAATGAGAAATGAGAATGAAATGAGTTTTCGCAGGAAGCGTATCACGTGACTCCTTCTCGTGCGGGCGCTCGTGCGGGGGTCACCAAAGCTTACAATGGTAAAAATATGGGTCCCTGAAGAAAAAGGTTGGGAACCACTGATCTAGACAAGAGAGGTCAAAAGATGAGGAGAAAGAAATGGAGAGAAGCGAAGGAGCGCCAAAAGCAAAGACAAATGGCAACCCCTCCACAAAGCCCTGATGGAGAGATGGTGATATCACATGAGCCAACAAGGTTAGGAAAAGATATGCATTATGTGGAATTAGCTTTCAGGTGTGTCTATGTGCTAGAGAGAGTGTGAGTGTAGATTTGAGAGAGAGAGAGAGAGAGAGAGAGAGAGACCCCAATAGAGAGTGCATGTATGATTTCTGGTAACTTTCTACACTCTTTCTTCAACTACTTATTATTTATGTATTTCTACTGCTTATAAACTGACCTTGTTGTGCCTATATGTTTGTTTTAGACAATCTGTGGAGGGGAAGAAAAAATCAAGAAAGACAAAAGACAAATTGAGAAAGCAGATAGCTGAATTAAAGAAATCTCTTGATGAAGAGAAGCGGGCCAAAGAAAAGTACAAAAAAAGGCTCCAGCGTTTGGAAAAGAAGACAAAATCTACAGCTGTACCAAGTGATGTCAGAAGATCTGTACTGCATCACACAGCACTCATTGCTCAAATAAAGGAACATTATAAAAAGGCAAAAAGTGAGAGAGAGAGGCAAATGATATCTAAGGTAGTGGCAGGTAAATTTCAAGGATATTCTCCTTATACACGTAGTCCAGCATCTGAAATGGAGATGGGACATGTGGAGGGAAGGCTGTAACTGCATGAATTATCAGCTGCTTTAGGTCTTCTGCATAAACATCGTTGTACACTTGACTGCGGTGGGCCGCCACACCTTAAAGCCTTGCCGGCGCACCTTCAGAACTCCTCACGTTACTTTAGGGTTGGAGCGATTAGCACTTTTGGAGCGTTTAGCGCTTTTGGAGCGCTTTGCCTCTGTTTTTTTTTTTTCTCATCCTGCCTTTTTTTCTTTCTTTGACGCAGGCCAGGCCATCTCCAAGTTCATCCTCTCTGCAATCTCCCTCGCACCTCAACTGACACCTTTGGGCTCTGCAAGAGCTTGCTGACATTGTTAATGTGAAACAACACATTGTACCACACAACAGTACTCACCAATCTCCTTGAAAATGCTGTATATATTGGAGGCACATTCAGAGTCCCGCTTCTCCTCAGCGTACTCCTTCAGGGCAGACAGAGCATCCAACATTTCAGGCAGCTGGTGTGTCACAGCTTTAACAGAATCCACTCTAGCCTCCCATCGTGTTGCAGACAAGGGTTTGACTGAAAACTCCCTCACATTGTCCAACGGTGAACAGAACAAAATATACAGTCACTGTAACAGCCCAAAAAAGCTCAACGACACCGTGGAAGACTTGGCAGCATCACAGACGACCAGGTTCAGTGAGTGGCTGCCACATGGAACACGGAGTGCTTTGCTGTTAAGCTCCAGGATTCTGCTCTGAACCCCGTTTTTTTCACTGCATGTTGCTGCTGTTGTCGTAAGTTTGTCCACGACAGTCAGATAGATCAAGGTGTAGCTTTTGGAGATGTCCCAAAAATAACTCAAGTAGGCCTTTCCCAGTAGTGTCTTCAAACTAAGTGTTTGTGGAAAGACACCCTTTGCCTAGGATTACAATCTGCAGCACTACAAAGAGCTGCTCACGATGGCTGACGTCTGGGGTGCAGTCCATGATGACGCTAAAGTATTTGGACTTCTTTACCCTCTCCACTATCGCTTTCGTTATGCAATCTCCAAGCAAGCAAATCAACTCGTTCTGAATTACCTTACTGAAGTAACTCAGAGACTTCTTTGTCAACAACTCGTTTAACATGCTCCCTCATTACAGGGTCGAACTGACCCATCAATTGAACTTGGCCCTAGAAGTTTCCATTGCCATGCTCATAAAGCTTTTCCGAATGGCCTCTTAAAGCTTAAAGCTTAAAGTTGCGTTCCGCCAAATGTGTAATTAATGCTAGCAACTATTTCAGAATGTCTCGCCATTTCTTGACTTTGATTAAAAACAGCTCTTGGTTTATGTTATCTATAGCCATACCTGTAGCAAGTCGTTGCTGGAGTGTTCGCCAAGCATCCATATTGGCAACGTGATGGGCAGACTTTTCGTGCTCTTTTAGGTGGACTGCTACATTTTTCCAATCACTTGTCCCCTCTGCATTGAAACGTTTGTTGCTTACTCCAAAAAGGCGGCAACAGAAGCATATGACACTGTTGTTTGTCTGACTGTACACCACCCAGGACCTCTGGATTTCTCCTCAGTAGTCCTCTGGACTACTACTCATATAGTAGTTGGTGACGGTAAATCTCCTACCGTCTTTGTTCTTGGGGAAATCTGGTAGACGTAGTTGAACTGGACCATTTCTCACAATTGAACACCTTTCGGAGTCTGTGAACTTTTCTGGCCACAGTGCTGGGTCATCACTCAGTAAGACAGCGCTTCTGCTGGTTGATGGCTGTTCATTTTTGTCAGCAGTCACCTCGGTTCCATCTTCCATAGCCACTTCTTCCTCCACCATGCAAACATTTTCCTCAGAGGTCGAGGCCGTTACAGCAGGCTCACAACCGCTTTCATAACTGCATTGCATCTTGACTTGTTCACTTTTAGTTTTGAATTCTCAAAGTTCGCGCTCCCGCACAGATTCTACGTCAACACGTCATGGACTAGTTCAATGTAGATCAAACAAGGGGTGTGTGTGTGTTAGGAATATAGACCAGGGGTCTTCAACCGGGGGTCCGCGGAGGTACTGCAGGGGGCCCGCGAAAATATTTCGTCTGAGGCATTTTTTTTCTCTTCCAAAAATAAAATTTGTCATAGTTAACATAATGTTCAAAAGAAAATTGCTTCATATTCATTTTTAAATAACACATTGTAGGCTACCCATGAATCATGCATGTGATCATGTGATCCCTGTGATCCCTGTGTAACATTTTGCTAACCTATGCCAAAGCATTCATAAATGTACAAATACAGGTCACCACTTCAGCCTGAGCCTGGTGTGACACTGCCTTGCAAATTCCATCCGTCCTAGAACAGAGAAGCTCTGTTCCACTCAGGTTCCACACAGGTTCAGTGCTCTCACTAGGACCTGGTGGCTGATCAGTTATCTTTAATTCTTCGTCCCACTAGGCCTATAATAAAAAATGGGACCCTTGTGATCTTTTTTTTTTTATTATTTGAGTTGGATCATCGCGATTAAAGAACACTTCCCCCCGTGTGCTTTAGTGAAATAGCTTCGTATTCAGCAAACTCGTTCTTTTCATTCCGGGAGATAAATTACGTTTGATTCGTCTGTTCAGTGTCGGGACTGATGGACCCTGAACTTTGCGGGGTATTTGTTCTGTGTGATGTTTTACTTTGTTGGTTTTTTTATGAGAGTCTGCGGTCTTTGCGCTTCAAGGCGTTCTGCGCGAATTCATTCATCCAACGTTCCATCACAATAAAACGATAACGATAATCCCATGTGTTTGTGTTTCCTTCTGAAAGACAAAGTTATTTTACACAAGAGGAAGAGGCTTTCCGTCTTTATCAGTTTGAGCTAATTAAGCTTTGCCTGAATTTAGCTGAATATATCCAGCTAGTTAACCCTTGTGACATTCTGTTGTAGGGCGAATTTATGCAACTATGTTGGTGAAGAAACGAGTTTAGAATATGTGCGTTCGTGTGTGTTCGTGCATGCAGGCACTCGACTGACGGTCCATATGACGGCAGGATTTGAGGTTGGCCAGGTGTGTAGACTATGGAGTAAGATATATAGCTGTCAAAAGGTTTCTTTTCTCAACAAATAATGCCTGTGAATGGGGCGATGACGTATTTTGACAGTTGAGTGTGCAAAGTGGTATAGATAATATTGAGGGGCGTATTGAAATTTTGATTTTGTACTTGTAATTTTTGAATTCGCATTTTTTCCATCCGTATTCTGGTGGATTACATACACACACATTATTTTATGCATGACTGAACTCATTTGAGAAGTCACAAATGTTTATTTTATGCACAACTAAATACGCACGTGTATCAAATATACGGACAGGAATATTTTGGCAGCTATCTTACCCCACAGGTGTGGGGGTCCGTGCTCAGTCACTCTCACAGCCAAGGGGTCCTTGAGCTGAAAAAGGTTGAAGACCCCTGATATAGACATTAATTCGATATTCTGATGCTATTTTGGTGTGTTTTTCAATTTATATTGCTGGCTAATTAACATCAGTGACAAATTAAAATTACAAATATTGTTTGGTGTTCACCTAAGTGACTGTTGGGGGCCCTAGGCAACTGCCTTGGTTTGCCTAATGGTAAGTCCGCTCCTCACTGTACGGGTGTAAAATTATTATGGTTAAAAAAACTCACATCTGTTCATGGTTGTCATTCGTAGTCATAAAAGGCTGCGTTTGCTCTGAATAGCCTTGTAGTAAGTAGTCACAGTAGTGAATTGTAGCATTATATAGTAGTATTATAGGTTAACACAATTCAATAGTGTATTATGGCAATGAGGACTTTTAATTTGAAACTTTTAAAACAGGTGGAGGTGAGTAGTGGATGGCAGTCTGCAGTATAAGTACACCGTCTCTCGGTGGAGTCGAGGATAAAACTGTTTTTGTAAACTGCGGATGTAAACGGCCAAAAATGTGAATGTTATGTTCGCGTTGTCTGAGAGCTAATTTTATTGTTAGACTGTTACCTCAGGCTTTTCATCGTAGGCTACTGTAATATGAGTTAACAATGTACGTTAGCCTAACAATAAAACTCGTGATTGAATTCGTAAATAGTCGTTCACAGTAATTGTGTATTTGAGAGTGTCTTAACGATACAGGCTTCTCAACAAAATAGTTTTAGGCCAGTCTATCAAAAATAAATGTAACGTTAACAATTCACCGATATCACCGATAGCGGTTAGGTAATAATGTCGAATGATCCAAGCCATACCGATGGCTTTCTCACCATTTTTTTTATTGTTGCATGGACTTATTATTTTTTTTATTGTTTTTATTGTTGCAGGGACTCGACAGCAGACAACCAACTTTACTGACTTGAGGAGTCGATATAGACACCTGTTTACAGGGGGTCGGGACACAGCAGCAAAGGGATACCGGTGAGAGATCTGTCTTGTTTATCGATCTATTTGTAAAAAAAATAGCCGTTAACATTAAATATTGTGTTTTATACAAAGTTAAACAGTGTAAAACAAATTCAACAGCTGATTATTTTCCTCTTATTTGAAATAGATTTATAATCGAGAAGATGGGTTTTACAGTCTGAAAAAATCTACTTAGGATGCTACATATATGTTAAAGGGATAGTTCGGTTTTTAACACATTGAGCCCCTTTCACGGGTTGTTTAAAATGAAATAAAGTGGTTGACACCAAAATCTTGATGATTGCTCCTGTCTCGGGTATTTGGGAAATATAGAATCGCCTCTGCCTGCCTTTAAAATGTCTGGCAATGGGCATGTGTTGTTTCTATCCTTAAAACACTGGTTTTAAAAAAGTGCTACTCATGGAGTGATTAGTGGCGCTTGCTGATGTTCCAACCCAAGTATTGTAGCAAAATACAGTTTCTGTCATGTTTTATTTGCCATTTTGTAAGTCCCATAGGGATCTATTTGCTCCTTCATATAAACAAAGTGGCAAATAAAACATGACAGAAGCTTTATTTCGCTATGATACATGTTTTGGAACATCATTGAGCACCACTAACCACTTGGTGAGTAGCACTTTTTTAAATCCAGTGTTTTAAGGATAGAAACAACACATGCCCATTGCTAGCCATTTTGAAGGCAGGCAGAGGCGATTCTACATTTCCCAAATAGCCGAAAAAAATTTCGATGTCAACCATTTTATTGCATTTTAGACAACCTGTGAAAGGGGCTTAATATGTTAAAAACCGAACTATCCCTTTAAGCTACATGTACTGCAACTACCTATATATGTACTATGAATAAAGTGAGTCCTGTTTTGTTTAGTCCAGTCTCACTATTATTAGTGTAATCGTAATGTAATATGTAATGTTGGGTGACTGGTTGGTTGCAATGTTGCTCCAATGGGGCATGCTGTCAAGGTTTTTTGTTGTTTGTTGTTGTCAGGGGTGCAAGTGTCCTGCCTCAGGACAAGGTACGGAGGATGGAAAGCCCACTGCAGGAAGTTGGCGCTGGTTTGTCCTCATGGATGAGGTACTGGGGCAGTCTGTGTCAATTTCGCCCCCCTGCCTCATCGCCTCAATCTAGGAGGACAAACCAGGGCCAATCAATGAGGTAGAGGAAAACGGAGATGAGATGAGATTTTTTTTTATTATTAAATACAGTTATATCTTTGAGAAATGCCTGTTTCTGTTGTCCATATACACCTAGATGAATAAATAAACATGTCAGACATTTAGGCTATTGAAGTTCTATTGTGCATAGAACAATTTAATTCTTTTTTTTTTTCTGATTACTTCAAATTACTTCAGAGGGGCTGTCAGGGTTGTGGCAGGGACTGTTGAGAGGCTGCAGCTTGGGTGCTGAGGAGAAAGGGAATTAAAACAAAATTAATAGAGGGCATCTGTAACCTACTGGTGACCAAATGCTGTTTAAGTAAAGTGATTCTCTAACCAGTGCTGCTGAAGGGAATGGGGGTACTAAGAGAAAAGATAGTAGTAGTAAAACATAGTAATTGGTAAGATAGTAAAATATAGTAATTGGTATGGCCTGTTCTGGTAACTGCTGAAGATAAATGTAAGTTAAACACAGATGTTTAGTAATAAATAAATAATATGTAGGTAGGTTAGTGTATTCACTTGGACAATATAATCATGGTCAACAGGCACATCTTGCAGAAAGTTCAACGCATTGGTCAATGCATCACGCCATGTAGCTTCGCTCCGGGTCTCGCCACCATCACGTTCTGGGGCGTCATCTTGGGCCGGGTCCATATCTCCCTCCACAGCTATTTCATCTCCAAACCCCATGCACATATTGTGGAGCACTGCACATGCAGTCACCACCTGTACAGGTTTTTCAGAAAAAAAATGTTTTAAATTATGTTATCCAAACACAGGTTGTGTATGTATACAAATGTAAAATATCTTAATCCAACAGAAACAACTGGTGCTTTCAGTGACTTTTTATCTTTGGAACAAATTCAGCTTGTACTTCAAGTGCTTCTAAGAAGATGCACCTGAAGCGGGTCTTCATCATACCAAAAGCACGCTCAATAATTATGCGGCCCTTAAAATGGTGATGATTGAACCTTTGCTCTGCCATGCTCTCTTACTGGCTCTCTTACTGCTTATATGTAGTGATAAGAGCCATTGATTCTCTGAGGCATGGATAGCCACCATCAGCTAAAATAAAATACCCTGGTGGAGGGTAAGTCCCCTTAACATATATCGGGCTATTTCTAAGAACATGTGAATCGTGCACGCTTCCTGGGTAGCCTACATAAGTGTCTATAAACCGACCCTGATGGCCACACACAGCCTGGAGCACCACTGATGGAAACAACTTCCTGTTACGATAGTCCTGCCATCCAGACCACCTGGACACCTAATCCGTATGTGCGTGTCATCAGTCGCACCAGCAGCCTGGGTGGTGAGGCAGCACAACAAAACCTTTCCCTATTGATAGAATCTCTTCTGGTGTCTGAGGTAATTGAATAAACCGAGACCTCACCGTCACTACCTCCTCCGCAATACGGTGCACTAGGCGATGTATTGTTGATAGCGGTATATCAAATACCCGGGCAGCTACTCTGTATGCTGACCCGGTGGCCAGCCAGAATAAGAAAACTAAAACATCTGCCCCCAGCCATGCTGTCGTTCTGTCTGCAGGGCCCGCTGAGGCACTTCAATAGATTGCCGACTGAGGCGGAAGTCAGGACGGGTATCCTCTCCCCAAAAAAAACTTCTGCAGGACTGGCAGTTGGATTGATCCGGCAGTAATGTCTGGCCTGTAACAAAAAGAATGTAAACTACTCTGACATGACTATATATTCACACCATATCTTCTCACATATATGTTAGAGATTGGAACTTGCCCTAGGCAGTTGGGTTAGCACATTGAGTCGTCGGAACTGCCCAAGGTTTCTTCCTTTACCAAAACGAGAACAAAATATTCCTCCAGATCTCCCTCCTTTAAAGTAGTGTATTGTCTATTGTAAATTAGCTATTGCCTTGATCATATTGTTTATTATCCTATTATATTTCCATAGTACCTCTTGCCCTGCTGTATG
>JAGFZM010006277.1:0-48435 GCA_017657215.1 Limnothrissa miodon | reverse complement strand
AACCAAAACACAAGATAGAAACACAAACACACACACACACACACACAGTCACAGACACGTACACACACTTACTTAACAAGACAGGAACAGAACACAGGGAGCCCACAATGCTTTTACTTCCTCCCCACATCTTTTCTGCCCCAGTGCGCACCAAACAAGAGATCCCAGGCCATCCCCATCCCCGCTTCAGGTCTTTCCCCACTCACAGATATTGACCTCCCGAGCTGTGGGCTATTGATGTGCAACGCTGAAGGCTGATCAGGTCGACACGATGTATGTAATTGGCTGTAATCAGTGGCCAGCTATACTCTGGACACCCATATAGGCCTCGCCACAGGGCAATGTCTGTGCAGGAGCGCAGGGCACTTTCTTCATTAAAGGCCCAGTAAAATAGGAGAGGCCTATTAAGGGACAGTCAAAGAGCCGGACTATATTTCACACTCTGGCACCTGCTGCAACATTAAGGAGAGTGGACAGCAGCAGCACTCTCTCTCTCTCCAGAACAAGCACACACACACACACACATACACAAACACACCACCCTTACCCTAAACTACCCTAGTCTACCCCACCCCCATTCCCAGCCACTATATTAAGCTTCTTTAGTAATGGGCAGTCACGGGCAGGTCATGTTTTGCTCTATATTAAGTTGTGTCTATTAAAAATACCCTTTGAAAAAAACACAAACAGCATGGTAATGGACGGGGTCCAAGACTCATTTCCGAATGCTATTTTGAGGCAAATCAACTAAAGCTACTCCTGAAATAACGTGCCTATTTGGGAGGGTAACAAAATACGCATCATCCCACTTAGTCTCTGCTGTAATGCTGGCGGAGAACTCAGACAGCCAGTCATCTTTCTCTCTCTCTCTCTCTTTCTCCCTCTCTCTCTTCATCCTGAACGCCTGCAATTAGTCAAACACACAGCTGTCTTGGCAAAGGCTAATTAGAATAACACTGTTTATTTCAAGTGTGCGGGTGTTAAGCGCCACTATGATATTTATCTCTTTTGTTTTCCACCAGCATCTCTTCACACTGATGCACACAAATACAGCACCGGGGCAGGTGAAAATATTTTGCTCATTTGTATTTTATAATGTTGACATTGAGGGTGGCTAACGCTAAGATAGTAGAGAAGTATGCAGGGAGCAATTATGTAAATATTGGAAGCGTACCAGCATAGACAATGGTAAAAGAAAATAAGCAATGAGCTACATATGGGGGCTTCACTTGAGAGTAGATTTATACTGTTTTAGCAGTGCTCCAAAGACTCATTAAGTCCACATTCAACCCAAGCTACTCCCAGTGTCTCTGAATTATGCTTGGCGTGTTTTTCTACTCTGGACTTTGTCTTTATGGTCCATGCCACAGGCCTTGGCTGTTTTAACTGTAGACGCAGTACTTCCCCATGACAGAATGTGAACCATTCCATTTACTCTAGCATACATCAGCAGGGTTATTTTCACTGGGTTCAGGAGGGGGGGGGGGGGGGGGGGGGGGTCTTAAGTCCCAGGTGATGTGACGGCCTGGCCGAGGAGGGACTCTCATTTTCCAATGTGCTTGGCCGGTGGGCAGGCAGGCATGCAGACAGGCAGGCATGAGGCCTGGGCTCAGATCTCCGATCAGCGAGGCTTCCTATCAGCATGTCTTATCACTCCCACTAATGAGTATGGTAATGCATGCAGGAGAATTACTCCAGGTCAAAGACAGCAGCCAAAACAGGAGGGGAGCAGGTGGGGGTGGATGGCGGTGGTAGGGAGGGTGGGGCTTGCACCTCTGAAGGCTGACGGGGTTCACAGTCGAAACTCCACAAGAACACCAACACCCACATTCAGCAGTATCAATACCATAGCGGTACAGAAAGCTTTGAGTTTGGGCCAAACGCACACCGACAACTGACAGCAGCAAGAACGAATGAAGCTGAAACACCAGCTCAGTCAGGGCCCGAGGAGAAAAAATATTGGCTGATAAAAGCCTTCTGACACTTCCGATATGAGTTTAATGTTAATCACTGCCTCTGAGGGAAGACGGCAAGAAGAGAGGAGAGGGGAAAAGATGAGAGGAGAAGAGGAAAGAGAAAGAAAATAAGATGGGAGGAGGGGAGAGGGGAGGAGAGGAGGGGAGAGGAGGGGAGTGGGGAAAGAGAAAAGAATAAGAGAGGAGTGTGTTTTATAAACCTTCACCATTCCAAGGCTGGGTGCCACTAGAGAATCACCAGCTCTCAGAGGATTTTAGCTGAGAATTAATGTGAATAGCCCACCAAGTACACAGCACACACAGTGTGTGTGTGTGTGTGTGTGTGTGTGTGTTTGTGTGTGTGTGTGTGTGTGTGTGTGAAAGAGAGGGGAGAGTGTGTGTGAGACTCCCATGGTCCTGTTTGCTGCCAAATCACATTCATTATGGTTCACTCATGACTGTGTATTTTAAACAGATAGGCCGTCTCCTGCTTAAGTGCTGTTTGCTGACATCTATATTGTGAGCGGCCAGGACTCCTGCTTTTGCATTGGGGATACCGTCTCTCCAACACAAGTGACTGCCAATGAATGCAGCCCCCCCCCCCCCCCCAGCTTTACCAGCCCTACCAGTCCTCTCCTGCCTTGGCTGGCTGATGTGAACACACAGACTTGGGTAAACTAGGTCAGGGGTTCTCAGTGGCAAAATAATAAGGCACACAGACTGTCAGCAGGGGGCCGCGCTACGCCTATCAGGCCCGACCAAGGAGCCACGCTTCCCCCTCCGAGCCCCATGAATGCAGCCTCACAGCCAGCCAATCAGTGCTCTATACACTAATACAATACAATAAACATGGAGATAGAGAGCCAGTGAGAGAGAGAGATAATCTTGACACCATATTGGGCTCCAATCACTCTATACATTATCACTACTACATAACAGCCAGCTAAGCTACATGCTAAACAGCCTGTTTTTTCTTCTCAGCAGGTGTGCCACGCCCAAGCATTGCACAGGTACAGTAGTACAGGTACAGGAGTACAGGATGAGTACAGGAGTACAGGAGTACGGAAGTACAGGAGTACAGAAGTATAGAAGTACAGGACAAGAGAGCAAGTCATTAGCCCTCCCAACACAATTAAACATGGCGTAGAGGAAAGCTGTAAAAAAGATGATGCAGGCTAGGGCACATATAGACAGAGACAAACCAGCACCAAAATACACACACACACACACACACACACAGAAATATGCACTCAGATACACTGCAAAGACAGACTTCAGTGTATGTGTATGCGCACACATCACACAAACACAGTTTCTTGTTCTAATTTTAGTGTCAGCACCCCAAAGGTTTCATCAGAAAGAAAGAAAACTAAGAGTCTGCCTTATTTGAGGTGAGAAACTGCAAGAAGAAAAGTATGGCGTTGGCGTATGGTAACACAATCACCTCCAGCTACAGTCAAAACAAAGGGCTCTGACTCCAGACGTAAACGAAAAATGGAGAAAAGAACAATAACAACAACAACAACAACAGCAACAATGTCGACGGAGGCTGCAGCAAAACATCGAGAGAAAAACAAGTCCCAAAGACTCCTTAAGCCCATGCACACTCTTCTACTGAGCCACACCACACCAGCAATTACTCCTCAGCTCAACAGTCAGGGAACCAAGCACAAAACAATGCATTACAGACACACACACACACACACACACACATAACCAACACACAAATATACAGACACACACCCCGACAGACACACAGAGTGGCGCGTGAGAGGGGGGGGGGGGGGGGGGGACAACGTAAACAGAATAGATTGCGGGCGCCTGTAATCAGCTTTTCCACTTTTCCACTCAGTGCATGTGTGACAAAGGCTAAGTGACAAATATATAAATAAGTCAATGTGTGTGAGCGACGGCAGCAGCCAGGAAGACGTGGAGCTCGTGGAGCGCGGCAGCCATTAGAAGGGGCTTGGAGCCGGACAGACGCAGTGTGAGGCTGGGGCCTTGGAGGAATAATGGAGGAGGCTTATTATATTAATGAAGGGTTCTACACAGCTGCCAGCGCTGGGATTTGCATGGTCTTTTTCTTTTTTTTTGCACTCTCTCTTTCTATCAATCTCTCCCTCGCTCATCTCAACACCCCCTCTCCCTCTCTCCCTCACTGTCATGCTTTGACTTTGACTCTCTCAATCTATTTACTCCTTCACTCTTTCTCACACACACACAGACACACACACACAAACACAAACACACACACACACACACACACACACACACACACACACACACTGTTCTCCTCTGCCCTCTCTCTTTTTGTTCTCTCTTTCTTTCTCTCTCTCTCTCTCTCTCTCTCTCTGTGGGCAGTGATTCAAATCTGGCAGGCAAATCTCCTGGACACCTCTGCTGTCTCCTGTCTCTGCTGTTGCTGAGGCTGACGCAGGCCCTCTGGCTCCAAATGAGATGGAGGCGTCCCCACACCCACCACACACTCAGCCAAATGCCTGCCCCCCATACACACACACACACACACACATAAAAATTCCATCTTCAGAGGATAGCAAGGCAGAGCTGACCTAAGTCTATCCAACACTCTCCTCTCCTCAACACAACCACACACACACACACACACACTTGAAGACTCAGACAAGCTTGCTGAGGACATCGAAACAGCCAAGACACAAAAACAACAAAATGCTTACCAAAGATTAGTCTACTTATAGTCTTTGTTGTTGTTTATTGGTAATGGACCAGACAGTAAGATTGCAGGAAAAATGATGATAACTGTGTGTGAGTGGGAGAAAAGTCAATGCATGGGGTTGTTCTAAAACTGGTCAACAGTTGTCCATAAAAATAAGAGAAAGGGAGGAAATAGGTAAATATAAAGCCCATTCCCTTCAACACAAACAAGGCTTTGAATACAAACAAAGACAGTCTGAGGGCTTCAAGGGAAAAGCGTGCTGCACCTCGTACATTTTTTAGTCCAGTAGCTCTTGTTTGGGTTTGTTGTCAGACGCCTGACAAATCCTGACAAATGCAGCTTTCATGCGATCTCACACAGTTTACAATTTGTTATTAGGGGCCTAAACATGCTTCGTCTACAGTGAGGCTGGCCTCATTTGACTTGAGGTCACACGTCTCTAGGGAATAGAGAGAGAGAAAGAGAGAGAGAGAGAGACAGAGAGAGAGAGAGAGAGAGAGAGAGAGAATTGTTAGGCGATTGTTAAAAAGAGAGGGGAGAAAAGGATAGATAGGGGATAGATAGAAAAGGTACATGAGGGAGAAATAAAAAGAGGGGAGAGAAAGACAAAGAACGAGGGAGAGAACATTAAAGTAATTGGCCCAGCTGTCCAATAAGAGTGTCTTATTGTATGAAAGAGGACAGACATGTGAGGACTGTCCATCGCCGTCCTGAGCTGTCCCTATTAGGGCCACCGAGATATACCGAGATATAAGCCATTTTATTGTGGCAGTTAATGATTCCTGATGACAGCCCTGAAAAGCCAACTGACCAACTAAACCAGCCACTACCAGACGCTAAGAAGGGAAAAAGCTAAAGCCCTAAAAAAACAGTCCTGTTAGCAAGGAACCCTCTGTCCAAGAGCTATAAAAACAATTCTGGGGAAAAAAAGCAGAACCATCTTTAACGTTTGGCAGCAGCACTGCTCCCCTGTGTTGTCTAAACTATGTGCACAAGCCTGAAGCAACACAATTAAATACAGCACGAGCTGAGAGTCATCAATAAAGCAAACTGTAAAAGCGCAATTACTCTCCTAGCATGGGCCTGCTGAAGGGAAGGGAACAGCCTGACGAGTGTTTACCACAACAACATATTTTTACAATGATCTTACAACGTTTCTACCCTGAGCCAATTTGCTCAGAGTTTCCACAAAATCGCTTCACTTCCCACAGTACCCCCACCTCCAACCTCCCCTGCGCCCCCCGACCACATCCATAAAGTCCCTAAGCAGACCCTCACCAAGTTAACGTGAACACACACTGACACGGAAAATATCTGTCAGTGCTGCTAGCTGTTATTCCACACTTTATGGTGAAAAATGTTGCCTAGGCCTGAGAGGCCACAGACAATCTCTCTCTCTCCCTCTCTCTCTCTCTCTCTCTCTCTCTCTCTCTCTTGTTCTCTTATTCTGTCTCTCTTTCTTGGGCCTCGACCTTCGCTTGATTATTTCTGTAGTTTGGGCTGTGAGATCAAGTTTCCTTGGCTACTGCGATGGACTGAGGAGGGAACCAGCAAAGACTGAAATAAAACAGAGAGAAACAGAGAGAGTGAGAGGAGGGAAAGAGAAGGGGAGGGAGAGAGGGAGAGGCATTCTATTTAAATGGGGCAAGAAGAAGATAATTGCTTAAACGTTGGACTGTGCGGAGAGAGTAAACAAGCAGGGAGCTGGAAAAGGACGTGGGCGCGACCCTGGCACTCCTTCAGGAGGGGGAAGACCAGCGTCAGCGACGGGTCACATGACCAGGCGGCACATGGCCCACAGGACTGGAGGCCTTGGAACGGCCGACCCCTCAGACCCGACCCGTCCTCAACCCTGTCACAAAGACGCTTAGCAAAGCCAGAGCCTGAAACACACACTCCCTAACACACACAGACACCCAGCCTAAACACACATTCACTTTCCTTACAGACACACACATAGAGGGCCTGCAGAATATCTACTGGGAAGTGGGGAGAAAAAAACTCTAATTCTGTTGACTTGGACACACACACACACACACACACAAACACACACACCACTACCACCTGCCGTATTATTGAGGGAGACATAGAGATGATGATGCTATAGAATTATGGAATTGATTAGATTTGTTGGGCCACTCTCAGTAGATTTGCTGCGTGCCTCTCTTTTCAAATGTCAAACTGCATCAAACTGCATCTCTACCATCCCGCTCCTCCCTCCTCAGAAAGGTCCGTCTGATGAGACCAAGACTTGCTTGCCTTGTTGCTCTGTGCCACAGATCAAAGCATTGAGTTTGGGGGAGCATTCAGGTCATGGTTTGGACAAATGTGTTATGGCATGAGGGAAACACCCACAGCGGTGAATGGAGGTCATTAAACAGCACCAGAACAACACACTCACACTCACACTTGCTGATCTCTGTTTATTACTTTTTCTTTCTTTCTTTTGTCTGTCTTTTCTCTCCTATTTCTCCCACTCTGTCTGACTTTTCTTTCTTCATTTCTTCTCTCTGTGTCTCCATCTTTTTTTCTTATCCTCCCTCTCTCTTCATCTCTCTCTTTCTTTATCTCTCTCCCTGCCTGTTTCTCCTTCCTCCTTGTTCTGTGAGCTGAAGCAGGCTCGAGCAGAAGAAACATCCGGAGGATTTAGCATGCTGATGACAAGGCTGGGCCACGCTACGTTACACCATGGGGCTCCAGTGCAGCTTCAAAGGACGGGCCGTGTGATTTGTGAGCCATGCGCCCCCCTCACACACACACACACACACACACACACACACACACACACACAGACTCACCTTGCTACGGACTGACACCAACTCCAGTGGAGGAATCACAGACAGGTCGGCCAACCCCTACCACTCGCGCCCCCGCTCCACCCCCAGCAGTCTGCCCTTCTTGGCCTCCCGTCTGCGTGCCTGTGGGACGGGCCGGGATGATAAGTGTGAGGTCAACCAGCGGAGGTGCAAACCAGTTGTGTGATGTTTTCAGGAAAACAAATCATCAAAATGCAATAGCGGTGGAGCACGTGCATGAATATTCAGAGAGGGCAGCCAGAGAATGAGAATGAGAGAGGGAGAGAGAGAGAGAGAGAGAGAGAGGGAGAGAGAGAGAGAGAGTGAGAGAGAGAGAGAAAGTGAGAGACGTGCATGCATCAGGCAAGTAAAGAGAGAGAGGTAGAGAGAGAGACAGAGAAAGAGAGGCAAAAGGAGGACAGAGGAAAACGGTGTGAGAGAGAGAGAGAGAGAGAGAGAGTAAGAGAACCCCCAGCAGCAGCACTGCACCACCTAACGTCTCGCATTCCCCTTCAACCCCCATTACAACAAAGCGGCGCCGGCGAGCGTCAGCGCCTGTCAGCGGCTCTCCCTCTAAGCCGCGCCGACAGGAGCCCATTTTGATTCCTCCACCGGCAGTCCGAGCAGGGCCGGGGGGGCGGGGAGGGGCGGTCCACTTTGGGCAGGGGGGTTAGGGGAGAACATTTACATGTAAATCCAAATGAGCCAGCGCTGAATGCAGATGGGGGGAAGAAAGGCCTGGAGAAACACAAAGAGCTGGAAGTGTCCGCCCCATTCTCCTCTTTCATTAGAAATCCATGACAGAAGCCAACTGCTGTCCAGGTAAAGTCGATATGGTAAATCTATTAATGCTCTGTCACTTCGCGTTACTGCGGCGACTTCCTCAGCCTTCTTGCCTTCCAAAGCGCTCGCAGGAAATTTCTAGGAAATAATCGATGGTCATTTGCATTGCTTAAGCAGCATGTGCACATGTAAACTGGTTAAAGTGTACACTAAGGCTACATTACTAGCATGTATAATATATCCCAGATATGGGCAATCTCTCAAAAGACTTTGGCTCATAGTCTAGGGAGGAATATTTAATCAAATAAGATTAGAAATTTCTTTTTTTATGGCACTGCGCACTTGCAGTGCCTATGCAGCTAAAGGGTCATCAGATTATCTGAACCAGTTCGGGACCAGGTCCGTTACGACCCGCACCAGATCCGGCTGACACAAGGCCTGATGGTGCTGGCACATGATGGCCTCTCTGAGGCCTCGCTCCCTTTCTTTGCATCACATGAAAGCCATCGGTCCTCATCTCTTGCCTCGCATCACTCCGGTCTGTTTGCTATTTATTCCACTTCACAGAGGAGCACAAAACAGGGCGGGAAAGAAGGAGAGAGAGTGGGAGCAAGAGAGAAAGAGAGAGAAAGCTGGAAACGCTCCGAGGCTCTTTGATATTCCACCACTTCACAGGGGAAAAGAGGGGAAGAGAGAGCGGTAGCGAAAGAGGCAGAGAGAGCTAGGGAAAGATGAACAGAGAGAGAGAGAAAGAGTGAGTGTGTGTGTGAGAGTGAGAGAGTCCATACATTAATTGCTGCTCTGGAGCACCAGTTGATTTAGTGTTTTCAAGGGCCCTCTTCATCAAGGCGAGCAGTCTCTAGAGACTCTCCTCCCCACCCCGAGGGGAGAGAGTCTTTTTGAGCTCCTCTTGACGTCAGCTCCCCCTCACTCCCCTCTCTTCCGACACCTTCTCCACCTCCAGCCCCAGCTTCAGCTCTAGCTCCGATTTTGCAGCGGCCGAAGCATTACCTCACTCTCTCAAATCACCCACAATGCACTGTGGTCCTCCTCTACTCATCTTCCTCTTCTCTCTCTCTCTCTCTCTCTCTCTCTGGTACCTCGGCCTCACCAGAGCCCTCTTTTGATCTCTCTCTTTCTCTCTTACTCTCTCTCTCCTTTCTTTCTATGGCCTCTCTCATGCATGACAAACTCCCTCGGGTTACAGGATGCACTAAGCTGTTAATTACCCCTGAGCTCAAAGCAGAGGGACAGGGGGCACAGGCGACACTAGAAAAACAGGCCGATAAAAGAGATCCTCAAACTGAGCCGACTATCTAACGCAGGCAAAAAAGAGAATAATAATAACAAAAGAAAATTCTGTATAAATCTAGCAGGCCATGCTCAATGTTAATGCAAATAAAAGCCTTAGCTTTTACATTCTGTCAGGGCAGATTTCTGCTGCTTATTAAGAAACCTTATTATGGACCCAGTGTTCACAAAATGGTTTGGGGGGGAGAGAGGACAGGAGAGAGAGACAGACAGAAAATATAATCAAGCTCCATGAGACGACCAACAATGAAAGGGAAAGGAGAGACAAAGACATACATAAAAGGTAAGCAAGGGAGAGTGAGAGAAAGGGAAAAAGAGAGGGTTAAAGACAGGGAAGGAGATAAAAACTGCAAGCAAGAGGGCAAAAAAAGAGAGGAAATGAAAAAGTGTTTAAATGAGCCTCACACTGGGTGCACTCCCAGAGGGGAGTCTTAAATGAAGCTGGCCAGGCCAGACATGTCCCTCTCTCTCTCTATCCACCTCTATCCATGCCTCTCTCTGTATCTCTCATTCTGTCTTCATCTCTCTCCACCTCTCTATCTTTCTTTTTCTCCCTCTCAATCCCCCTCTCTCTTCCTCTTTTTCTATCATTCTCTATCTCTCCTTCCCCATCCCTCTATAGCTTACGACAATGACGCACACTTCCTTCCTGCCTGACAGACTATGACTGAGGACCCATCTGCAGCCTAACAGGGAGCCAAGCCGAGGAGACACTGCGTCTGAGCTAGTAAAGAAAGAACAGGGGGACAGGGACAGAATGAGAGGGAAAGAGAAAGAGAGAGAGAGAGAGAGAGAGAGAGAGAGAGAGAGAGAGAGAGAAAGAGAGGGACAAAATACTGGACTGTCTTGTTTCCATTCACACCAGTGTGGCATGTCTTCCTAACGGGCCCCTCGTTTACCCCCGCCACACACACACACACACACACACCCTCAAACTCATTAACAGGAGGTGTTAGTGGGTCTGTCGTCTTCAGGATGCGGCGTTACGAGGAACAAGCAGGAGAAAGGGTGTGAGATAGACATAAAAAGAGAGATTGTAAGAGAATGAGAGAGAGGAAGAGAGAGAAAGGAGAGAGCGGTGAAAGAGTGAGAGCTGTATGGAGCGTGGGGGCCTCAGTGACAAACAGGCCGTGAAAAACATTCCTCTCACACTCTGGCTGTTTATTCATGTCGACGAAGCCAAAGCGGTCGGCCCTGCACCGTCACGTCCGACGCCTTTTCAGCCGCCTCGCTTGCTTCCCACAATATTCCCTGAGCTTCCCGGCCAAAGCCGTGCTCCCGCATTCACCAGGGAATGTGGCCCTTTTCACCGCTCCCACTCCCCGCCCGTGAGACCCCACACCACCAGACCCCGGGCCCCCACCCCCCACCAGCTTCTAAACATGTCAAAAATAATGCAATGCTGCTCTCCACAGAAACGCTTCCTTCAGCACTCAGCTCGCATTGATAGCCTCCTTTAGTGAGTGCTTATATAAGCCCTATAAGCCCTGGTGGCCATGTATAGGAGCTGCCCTGGTGGCCATGTATAGCTGCACTTCTATAGCCGGGCATACATTAGCCACATGAAGAGAACTGGAAAGCATTGCAGTTTTGCACTGAAGTCAGCAATGTCAAAATTGTCACCGAGCACCCATGGGAAGGCATCACACACACTCACCTACACACACAACGCTCAGAAATTCTAACACACACTCTTTCACACACAGGCACACACAACCACAAAAGTCCTCAGTACCACACACCTCATTACCAACTATATAGTGATGTGCTTTGAACTCCTGCGTTCAGCTCCACAGAAGCCTCAGTGTTAATACATCTGATGGGAAACATGCAGGGAGAGAGAGAGAGAAAGAGCAAAGGAGTGACAGAAACAGCGCAAGAGCGAGGGAAGAGAAGAGGATGACAGAGGGATGAGAGATAAAGATAAAAGGCTGATGTGAAACAGAAGCACACAGTATACTGAAAGTGAGTGTGGCTAAATGACAGCCCAGGCCTCTCTCTCTCTCTCCCAGTGGATAGAGCCCATAGAAGGTGTTCATTACATTTTACAGAGCGCACCAGCGACCTAATGTAGAGTCTAAGCCAACTGGAGGGTCACAGCGGGTGTGCTTGTGTTGGCGTGCCCTAGGCTAAGGGCCGCACCTGATTGGCTACTGGGAGCTGGAGGCCAGAAGGGTCAGAGGGCAGCTTGCTTAGCACAGACCCGTGGCTAACCGTCTGACCGCTAACTTAAACAGCAGCAGTAGAAGTAATGGTGCGGAACCAGAGACAGATCATGTGACCAGATCCCATGTGTATGGCGGGGGGGGGGGGGGGGGGGGGGGGGGGGGGAAAAGGGGGGGTTATGGTAAAGAAAAAAGGGAGAAAAGAGTGGAAAAGAAGGATTAATGAGAGAGGAAGGGAAATAAATAGCGAGGAGTGAGTGAAAGAGTGAGTGAAAATGGGTGGGAGACAGATAGACAAAGCAAGAGAGTGAGAGAAAAATGGAGCAATATGTAGGAGCATGACAGGGCGATAGTAACAAGAAAAAGAAGGCAGTGATACAGGGAGAAACAAAGCAAAAGTGAGTCAAAGAAAAAATAGAATGAGCATGACTGATCGATATAGAAAGAAAGAGAAAATGAGTTCTACAATGAGGAGTGGGAGAGAATGGGATAGAGGGGGAGAAATAGAGAGGAAACAGAGAAAAAAATAAAGAGAGAGAATGAGAAAGAATGTAAAAGACAGAGGATTGAAAGAGAGATAGAGAGAAAGCAAGAAAGAGGGTAGTGAAAGAGAGAGAAAGAAAAAAATAAGTAAGAGGAGTGTGTGCGAGAGTGCTCTTCCAGCAGCCTGTGTTGGGCTCTCCCCAGTCTGCCACTCCAGCTTCTCCTTTCACCTTTCCTTTCTGCTAACTCCACATGCTAAGTGGGGACATTGTTACGGTCAATTTGTCCCATTCACAATCCCAGTGGGCAGTGTCCTTTTTTGCCTGATAGCCGCCTTTGAGGGACACAGACCTCGCAGCCTGGGAGGGCTTGACATCAAGATACTGAGGCAGAGATGGAGAGAGAAGAGGTGAAGGGGGAGAGAGAGAGAGAGAGAGAGAGAGAGAGAGAGAGAGAGACAGACAGAGAGAGAGAGAGAGAAAGACAGATGTAGGAAGGGAGAGAGAGAAAGAGAGAGAGGGGGAGGGGAAAGCCCCAGGCTACAGGTTAGCTTTAGCCCCAGGGACAGCTCCAGGCTCTAAGCGCAAGACTGACCAGCCAGTCGGCCAGCCTGGTCCTCCTCCCAGGGAGCACTGGAGGACGTGGACAAAAAAGGACTCCTGTGGCTCCTGCGGGGGGCTGGAGGTGTCGCCTCCTCTCTCTCCCGCAGGTGACGCAAGTGCAAGGAGGAGAGAGAGGCCCCCTTACAGGGGGGCACCTGTTATTTTGGCACAGCAGGCATGACACTTGCACTGTGGGGGTTGTCGCACGGCTGTCGGGCTGATGGGTTTGTGGCGGGGGGCTGGATTTGTAGTAACAGGGCCGCCATTCAGTACATCTAGTGAGAAACGCTACACTGCACACATGTGCAAATACACAGAATAACAGACACACACACACACAGACTGAGGTGTTTACAAATCCTTCTAATTATGTGGAAACGGTCCAAATGCAACAATGAAAAACAGCTGGGTTTCTGTGTTGGCTGCAAAGCGCTGCGGGATCCTACACATCTCCCACAACTAAGTAACTTCCTAACTCGTATAAGTCCAAAGTGCTGGTCTTGGGGTGGGATTAGTACGGCTCCACTAAGCAGTGCGTTGGCCTGTGACGCACGGATGGAAACCGGGCCGGCAGCTGCTGGGTGTTGAAACCCTCTCACAGGCGAACAAAGGAGTACGGATCCAGGCCGTCAGCCACCGATAGCCTCCGCCGAGCCACTTAACCTCCACAGCCCACCGGAGGAAATTGCAGAGAAAGGGGCCAATTTTTAAATCCTCCCTCCCTGAAAATCTTATCAGGTGTTGAAGAGTTTTCTTTGCTTCACCAAACTAATTTGTTTCAAGGGGAAATTCCTTGCATAATCAAACGGATGTGTGCATATGTGCATATGTGTGTCTGTGTGTGCACATGTACTAAAGATGTGTTCATAGCTGTGTGAGTGAGTATGATTCTGTGTATGTGTTTGTCTCTGTGTGTGTGTGTGTGTGTGTGTGTGTGTGTGTGTACATCGTGAAGAACTCTGGCTATGAGACATAGAGGGAAGGAGGGAGGAAACTCCCTTCTCATGCAAGAGCAGCATGAACCATGAATCACCGGCTCCGGGCATTGGCTCCATGCTCGCTTCTTGCAAATCGAGACAAATGATGAGACACAGCCCAAACGGGGCCACAGCTTCTCCGCTCGGCTCCGCACCACACCCGCTCTACCTCGCACGGCCATGCCTCACCCTGACCCTGCTTGGCCCCAAACAGCACAACAGCAGCACCTTTACCACACCAAAACACGCTTGCAGAGAAAACCTGCAGTATGAGCCCCGCAGGGCAAAGCGGAGCGGAGGAAACGGCTTGTCAGTGGACAGTTAAAGGGCTCCTTCTCCTTTTCAGTCTGACTGACATATGAGAGGGAGGGGAGGGGAGAGACCTGCCCTCTTCCCTTTTCGCCCCAGCTATCTTTCAGCCTGCACTGCACCCAGTGAGGAGAACTGTCCACCCAGCTCTGTTCTTCACTGTCTCTGCCCAGTTCTCTCTCCCTCCCTCCCTCTAAGTGTTTCTCTCTCTTTCTCTTCCTCGCTCTCTCTCAGACCCTTTATTGGAATGCTCTGACCCTTGGGACTTCACTTACTTTTTCTCCCTTTCCAGTCCACAAACCTCAGAGGCCAACAAAAGGCAGCTCAATGGCAATTTGAATTTGAAACAGGGGGCCACAACAACCAAAAAAAACTCCAAGCTCAGACATCCAGAAACTTCTATGAGTGTTTGAGAGAGTGTGTATGTGTGTTTTAAGAGAGCCAAAAGCCAATTGTTTATCTGTTTCCACATTTACAGATATGTTAAGAAAGGAAAGGGACAGAGACACAAGCAACTCTTACAGAGACTACAGCATAGACTGCATTGAGTCTGTTCTCAGTCAAGCAGCTGGTGCAAGTAGAAACAGCAGTGTGTAGGGTGCAGGACTGGTAAGGGACAAGCCCTGCGGGCGCGCGAACACACACAATCACCACCACAGAGAAAGACAGAGCTCGTGATATGTTAGCGCTGGCATTATTTTCCTTGGTAGCATAAACTGAAGGTACACTGGAGCCATGGTTATTCATGGTTCATGATCCACCTACACGTTTTTCAGATGAGATTCAATCATGGCTCGGATGCCATTTCATCTCACAGTCAAGGCTCTTGTGTAATTGAAGCGTTCGCTTGCCTACGCTTTCTACCAACTGAAATGTCCCAAAACAAGCGAAATGCTCCATTCTGTCAGTAATCAGGTCGGATTTGTTTTCATTTAATTAAGTAAAAACGAGACACTGCTTTCAAAGAGAGAACAGTGGATCACGAAAATGTAAAATTGGAAGTAAATCCAAAAGGCAATGCATGACATCTCGGGTAAACTCGTCACTTGTCTATCACCTGTTCATAAACAGTACAGGAAGAAAACATAATATCCTCACGTGGTTCAATCAGTCAAGTTAATTAAGTGAGCAATATTTATAATATTTATAAAACATGTAGCCTACAGTAGCTTTAGACTTGCAGCACTGTCATAACATTACCGGGCGCATTACTGGGCACAATAATATTACAAAATCAAAATGCTCTGCATATATAAGCGACAGAAACCGGCAAATAAAATTAAATAAAAATAATGAGGTAACCATTTCAGCTAAGTAAAACATTTATGAATGTTACGACAAATGGATGAACGGCAAAACATTATGCATCCGAGTAATTGTGCATTATCGCAGATTAAATGCGCGATTAAAAAAAAATAGCTTTATCGTGCACACCTATACATCCTTGATTGGGCTAAATCGGTAGATATTACCGCACACTTACCAGCAACTGTCGTATGGTGCACCGGGTGCGGGGTCTTTGAATTCACGACTCCTTAAAGTCCCGCTTCTCTTGGACTAAAATCCAGACTGATGAAAGGTAGTGTGTTGCGGTTCTCTTCAACTGAGAGACTAAAGCCGTTAGTTAACTACTCCTTTCAGTCGCACCTGTCTCTGTCCAAAACTGTTCCCATACGCCGGCGTGACATCCTTAAGACAACTGTCTCGCGGGTTGTGTGTCTGTATCCCAACTACCCCCCAACACACACAACACCACCTGTCCCCGGTGGAAAACAGACCACAAAGCTCTTCTATGCCGCTTCTAAACACATGGCACTCCGGCGTAGTTCTGCGCCGATATCCTTCTCAGACAGCCGTCCAAAATTCCTAAGTAATTTGGAATCGCTGGTGGCTGTAGCTGATGTTGAACGACTGGTAGCTGAAACAATCCATGCAGCGCCCCGTAGCACTGAACCATCTGTACCGTATGAAAATTACATCTGTTTCTTTGCTTGGTTGGTTGCGAACAGTTGCGTTTTTAACCACTAATCCCCTCAATAGTTATGTTGTGCTCCTTGTAGCTGCGCACGCTTGCCGCGTTTGCCAATCGAATGTCATTGCTATGTTTTTTTTCACTCCAGCTCTCATTGAAAGAAGGGGCTGTTCATCTGTTTGGTATGCGCCTCCAAACCAATTTGGTTCAGCCTCAGAATTCCACTTGAAAGGATCTTCCATTCAGCAACACATATCGGATATTTTCTTTATTCCTTCGCGTCCCCCGAAGCGCATTGCCGAAAGGGAGGAGGATCACTGTTTCAGTTTTAGCGCTGGACCAGCGGTGCAATAGGCTACATCTTCAGCTGCACTGGGCTCCCTGTCACCCAGAGCGATCCAAAAAACTGGAGTCAATGCCAAAACCTGAAGCAGAATCAAGCGTAGCCTGGAATGGGATTAAATTAATGGCTTATATTAATTGAATTAACAAGTTATTTTTTAAATTAAGGCACATGGGTCTGAAGTTTTTAGCTTTGAACAGCGTTAGATATGTTCATCGCATAGCTTCTTAAAAGTTTAAATATTTTTGGTGAATGTAAATAGTAAGAAATATTATTTCCTGTAATAATTCATTGCAATGGTTATTCCTAATGGAGGAGTTGTGAACACAGCTTAAACCAAGCATATCCAAATGTAACATGTGTGGTGCAAATGTCCTGAGGTCAAATTTCAAATAGCCACTGCCTCCATTTTGCAAAGGCGGTCATACAGAAAGTTTCATGTGGCATGCATTTACACTCTAGCCTGCCTGACCTTGTTAAAGGACATATTTGTGGTCCCAGTGGCAATACACACACAAATTAACCATCTCCCAGGTCAACATTCCCAGGACCCCACTCGCTTTCAGGTCATTTGATGCTTTCTTACAATGCTGAGTAGTAAGTACACAACCAATTTCACCAGACAGACAAACAACAGAATAACAATTGAGCCTTGCCACTCAGAGCACTTTGTGCTGAGGGGGTGGGAGTGGAATATAATACAGTTGATGACT
This sequence comes from Limnothrissa miodon, assembly GCA_017657215.1. Taxonomy (NCBI): domain Eukaryota; kingdom Metazoa; phylum Chordata; class Actinopteri; order Clupeiformes; family Clupeidae; genus Limnothrissa; species Limnothrissa miodon. The sequence goes on along the minus strand of JAGFZM010006277.1, from coordinate 31,332 downwards.
GTACCCAGACCAGCGGACAATGCTCAATGAGTTGAGTCACTATTCAAGCAGCACAGGGCCCGGGGCGAACACCTGAGAGAGGGGGAGAGACAGAGAGAAGGAGGAAGAGAGAACGTGTAAGACAGAGCACTGGTCATGTTAATTACAAGCCAAAGCTCTCGGCTCCAAGGACCTTAGAGCAAGGCCTGTCACCGACCTAATCCCAGGCTATCCAGTTAATCCCATTCTACCCATCCCTATCCCCTTCCCAGGCTCAAGGCTATCCCCTTCACTCTCTCTCTCTCTCTCTCTCTCTCTCACACACACACACACACACACACACACACACACATGCACCTCCAGAAATATACCCCCATTTATGTGAACATCCACAGCTTGTGCCTAATTAACCAGTGAGTAAAATTAACACTTGATTGTGGGAATGTTTGTGGGAATCTGTCTCCTGCTGATGACAAAGCGGCGATGCATTGAGTCAAAAATAAAAGGTTTGGAAAAGCACATGAATCCAATTTTTCACACAATTAACTCAAAAAGTGATTAGGCATAATTGACTTCCCTTAAAGAAGAGGGAGCACTGAGTGGCAGCTCCCCGTGTTTGCCTCAGTGGAGGAGGCAGGAAACTAGAGTCTTGTGTGCAGGATTAAAATTGGAGCAAGGAAACTCTAAGCCATACTCAGTATGGGAAAAAAAACTCTTTGATCTGAAGTGAAATGGTGGCAGGGGAGAGATGGAGGATGTCACTGATGTGTGTGTGTGTGTGTGTGTGTGTGTGTGTGCGTGCATGAGTGTAGGTGTGTGTGTGTTGAAGAGTCCGTGTCTGATCAGTTGAACTGATGTATGTCAGTCTCAGAGTCTGTCAATGTAAAAAAAAGTGTGTGTGAGTCTGTGCCTAAAAATGTATCTGTGTTACTGTGTATGTCGGTGCCTACAAATGTGTGTGTATGAGTCTGTGCCTACAAATGCGTATCTGCCATCTGTATGTATGTGTGTGTGTGTGTGTGTGTGTGTAGAGGGGGCCCACTGGCAACTGTCATTAAATAAATAAAGAGGCATAAAAACAGGAGCTCACTGCGTTTGTTCTCATTGCCTTTCATCCCACGTCATCTTTGAGTGGTGCCATCGGAGCTGCAAGAAACTTGTGCTCCATGATGGGGTGCGGGATCGCAGAGGAGAGAGGAGAGAAGCAGAGTGGAGCGAGGAAAAGGGGAAGCACGGCACAGTAGACACACACACACACACACACACACACACACAGAGCTTAGCAGAAAGCGTGAGCTTTGATTGAGAACACCACTCTTTCTTAAAGCCCTTAATGTATCTGGGATAGTGGAGACGCTGAGGCTCAGGTAGAGTTCTGGGAGTGTCTCTCCATGCAGAGGTATTAGTTGCCTCTCCCACCTATTGATGGTGCTGTGGGCCTGTGCAACTGGACAAGGTGTGGCCGGTGGTAGAGGGTGAGCGGTTGCCATTGTGGCTCCAACAAAGGAAACATGAGCCTCCTTCCTGAAATGACATATTGTTTCGCCAGCGGCATCGGCTGCATGTGATCACATTAAATTGGATTACATGCCATCATGAGCCCACCAGTGGGTCTCCATTTTCAGTGAGATATGATGGTGTCCTCTGATAACGATCATCCAATGGGGGCTGTAGGTGTACCATGACAGACTATTCTATCCCAAGACCTCTTCCACACAGCTGCCTGTCACATGCACACAGTTATTGAATTTAAGTAATTAACGCTGGCGTCAATCTTGTCTTCCCCAGGCTGGCGGCGCGCCATGACATCGTTTCGCATGTTGCCGTGCCAACATGAAACCAATTCCTTCCTTTGAAAAAACAAAAACAACAACAAACAGAATATGGGAACACAGGTGTTCACTGTTAAAGGCGAGCTCTTTTTTGTATGCCACCTTTGCTTGTCTATTGCAAACCGTGAAGCGAAACCTCAAGCATAAGCTTGGGGGGAGGACATCAAAATGTAATCAACAAGTATTATGTGTACTGTGCCTGGTGTTATGATAAGAAGGCTCATTCTTGCTCTCTCTGTCTCTCTCTCTCTCTCACGCTCACTGCGTGTGGAGTCAAGTCTTACTGGATGGAAATACAATTACTGACTGTGTCTGTGCTTGGTCGACATCCAGAGCTGATAAGAGCGCACTGGTTGGGGCCAGCCTGTGGATGACCGTGTTATTGCAGTGAGAGGAGGCATTGTCATGGCTGCCATCAATCAGGCCATGTGAGTGTGCAGTCTGGTGTGGAGATGGGATGAGAAGGGCAGAGAGAGAGAGAGAGATACAGAGAAAGAGAGAGGAAGAAAGAGGAATAACAGAGAAAAGAGAGAGAGAGAGCAGTGGTGAAGGATGGAGAGACAAGAGGAGAGGAGAAGAGACAGAGGGGCATAGGAGAAGAACTGAAAAAGGAGGGCAGAGTGAAGAAGAACGATGCAGAGAGCGATTAGAGGGGAAAAGAGTGCGAGAGAGAGAGAGAGATGAATAGGAAAAGAGGGAGAACAGAGCGAGAGTCGTGTCCTGGTTCTCCCCTCTCTCTCCCCATCCACCATTACTCAGCCCTGCCTCACATGAAGGCTTTCTGTTTGGAAACACTCCAGAGGAGCTATTGGCCCGGCACTGTCATTCTCAATACAGTCACACTAAAGAGTGCCAATGAATATTTCAGAGGCCGCTTCCTCCTCAAGGCCCCCAGCATTCCTTTGTGCCGCTGGCATTGACCTGTTGGCTGCCTCCCTCTCCTCTGGTGAGCCATTCACAAACCGGTAAACAATAGCAGACAGCCCCTGGATTCAATGTTTATGTGAAAGTGCATGTGTGTGTGTTTGTGAGTGTGTGTACGTGTGTGTGCATGGGTGATGGTTGTTTGTACACATATGTACGGTTAAGGTCAATAAAACGTACTGTGATTTGGTAGAAGCCAATCAGCTTTTCTGTAATGCGCTACATATGCTCACAACCGTCCTGTCAGACATTACTTGTATTGTGTCGTTATTAAATTATATCACAGAGGCAAAGACATGATAAAATGCTCTCAATGTGGCTCATCTGTTTGTGCAGCAGTCAGACCATGAATGCTAAATAAAGACATTGTGTATATGTGGCAGTGGTTTCGAGGACAGGAGGGTGTGTGTCTGTCTGTGTTTTTCACAAAACTGGATGGTGTCCAAAGACAGAGAGGGCATTCCAAAGATTGTTATGGAATGTGGATAAAAGCAAACAGAACAGTCGCATTCCATCACAAAGGACGATGGGAAGTTCACACAAGAAACATTTCATCTTGAGATGGGTTGCTCTGTGAGCAAATGTGGACCACTCTTAGGCCTAATGTTTAATTAAACAGGATTGAATACAGGGCAGCTTCCAGGAATTAATGAGGGGGCAAGCCACACAAAACCAAGTACAAGATGTCAATGAGCTTTCCCTCAGAAACAGAATTATGATGATTTTACATTTCCTGAAGCTTTTCTTCTCCGCTCTGCCTTCTGAATCCTCTGGTGCGTGTAATTGTAATAGGATTTTTTTTCCACCCACACTCACCTTTGAATTGATGTAATGCCTTATACATTTTGCGATGAGGTTTGACAAATAAAAGAAAAGCTTGTCAATGCATTAAACTCAAATTCCATTTTCCATGTAAAACAAGACACCCAGCCCAAGCCTAGTGCCCACATCAAGAGAGTGGGTGACTTAGGGTACATTCACCTACACAGCTGGGAGGGGTGGGGGTGGGGGTTGGAAAACAGAAAGGGAAGAACATCAAAGAAAAAAAAACTGAGCATCTGATCCACTGGGGGCAGATGTGTCAGGATAAAGAGGAGTGTCAGGTGAGTTATGTGCGTGGTGCATCTGATAGTCATTCGACTCCCCGATCAAAGATTCTACCTCCCAGTGATACATGGGCCTGGGCGCTCTTAATATGCAACCTCCACTCGGCCAAGGTTTCTCAACAGTATGTTCCTTAACGATATACTGCCTTGAAGGAAGGTGTGTGTTTGTGTGTGTGTGTGTGTGTGTGTGGACGGGGGTGGGGGGAAAGGCTGGAAATAGATCCCATTACACCACGGCAATGATTTGTTGCTATGTACTGTGTTACTGATACTGGATGTTGCATGGAGGAAATGTGATTTCGGATCTGAGCCTACCGCGGCTGAAAACACAAAGGCTGAAAAAGCCAGATGGCGAGAAGTTAAAAGGTCATAACAGAATTTCTCAACCTTGACTGAAAATTAGCTCAAAATGGGGCCTGGAGTATTGGATCTAAATTGAAAGAGTCAATAATGCCAGAGGAAGTCAGTTTTTTACATCTGCAGATGAAGCATTCATACTGCTTCTATTAGCACATATGGAGAAATATTTTGCAATTACTAACTGTACTAGCAATGGTCTTTGTAATAGTCTAACTATACCAAGGGCTATGGTATTACACATTTATGAAGTATGTGCAATAACACACAGTCTTTATAAACTATAAACTTTAATCCCAGTACTATCTGTAGCCCTGAGCCTAATTTGACAAACAATCAATGTACAGATATACAGTTTTTTCTTAATGAGGGGTTTTATAGTTAACAATCTTCTTGCATTATATTATCTAACCATTGGAAAGCACACAATTTAGGCATATGGGAATGATCATCTGGACCATTTTAATTAAGATAAGTGAGGTAGGTTATGAAACTTTATTTAACACAGATATGCAGCATTTACTGCTAAACAGTGACAGTCACACAGGCCAAATGACGTCAACGAAAAGGTTCTCGAGGTCTTTCTGTGTCCAGAACTTCAGTTGTCCAACTTGGCTACCAGAAACCCCATGAAAGGAGGAGAGGGATTCTTTTTCGATTCTCATGTTATCTCTCTAATCTTCAATTACTCAACATCCAGACCAATTTTGTTTCCAATCAGTTTTGTTCCACAAAGCAGACTGAGAGTAAAAGCAGAACCAGATGACTGCCCCCGGCTCCAGGGCACGCGGAAAGGGCCCTGGCCTTGGGATTCTAGGGTCTGGGGGGGGGCCTCCATGGTGGAGGAGGAAATATACAGGACACGTGGGAGCACTCAATCCCGACACCCTGAAAAACATTGAGAGAGTGGGGGAAGAGGACTGTAGCCAAAGATGAAAACTACACGTGCCAGCAGAGAAAAAACAGGATCCCCGGTCTAATCAAAAGTCAGTGATGGCCTGCTTTTAAGTCATGCGAACATTGTGTGTGTGTGTGCAAAGAGAAGAGTGCGTCTGTGACTCTGTGTGTGTAAGAAAAGAAAGTGTGTGTCTGAGTGTGTGTCCAAGCCTGATCCTGAGCGCTCACAAGTGGATTGTCTGCAATAGATATGCAATCTTAATCCAATTCCCTTTATATGTGGATAAAAAAACAGAAGTCATCAAAAGAGTTGGGGAGGATATTACAGTAATCTAATCTCCAGTTTGATTCCATGGGCTGAAATAATGACAACCCTAATGATATGTGCTTATATTGAAAATGGAAAGCCATAATGAAACTCAATGAAAAGGAAATGAAACACTCAATAATAAAAGTTATGGTTCCTCTCTGTATATATCTTTAAATAGAATGGTTTCATCTTTTGATCCAAACATTGCAACCTTTGAAGTTCTTTCCCCTTGGTATAGCACTGCTGATTATGAATATAAAGTTGAACCAATTGATGTCTATAGTTCCAGTTCCTCAAAGTACTTCTACATCAAGTGCAGTAAAGCAGTGATACCCTAATATAGTGGCAATAGCATCTTAATAACCATTATACTCACCAGTGAGAGGAAAACATCTATTAAGAAAATGAACAGAAATAGAAATATTAATATATTTAAAAAAAAATGTATTTCCACTCCAGCAAAAGAAACAATAATAGTCATAAATAACTACAATTGATTATTATAATAATTAAAATAATCAAAACATTTGGTAACAGTATGATTTGATGCAGTGTGTGTGTGTGGGGGGGGGGTTTGGGTATGGGGTTAACATGGAAATCTCAAAGTGAGACCCATTGACAAAGAAAGACAAGTGTGCCACCTAGAGGCAATCAAAAGCAAGCAGGGTTGAAGGGAACACGCCCAATGCAGACTGGTTTTTACATCTCTGCTCCTTTCTTGCATCAACCTTCCTCACAGACATGTGAAATTATGAGTGGTGAATGGCACTACAAATCTCACTGGCGCTGCCTGACACTACACATCCAATCCTTTGAGCAAAGCAGAGACATTGTGCTGCCATTCAGGAGAGGGATTTGGGGCCATTTTTAGATTTACTGCTACAGAGTTCTAGAAATTACACATACTGCCATTTAAAACACAGCACTTCAGTCCATCCTTTGGCTGAATGTGGTTCATGACTGACTTTATTGGCATTAATAAGCCAAAGGGGACACAGAACAGATGAATGCCATTCAACTATTCCAAGTCTGATTGCAACCTTATAGGCTGGGGAATGAAATGGTGTTAAATGGTAACCCTTTTGGCAACCACAACTTCAGTTGATTTGTGACAGATCACAAGAGGGCTCTAAATGTACCCATGAAGACCGCTCTGTGGCCATGCACAATCATCCTTTATTCTACAAAGCCAAGATCAATTCCATGAGCCCTTAAAAAAGCCTTTATCTAAGGCAGGCCTATTCAGTTGGCTGCCTGCGGGCAACATGTGGCCCAGACGACTCTCCAGCCATAAAAGTAAAACATCATTCACAAGCCTCCAGAACGCAACTTAGGTGTTTTACAGAATATCAGAAACAGACCTAACCCTAGTTATGTAGTTACTTTGCCTTCCCCACCACCCCAAGTCATTTTAGATGCAATGCATATAAATTGAATGCATTCTCAATCTTTTTGAGTACTGAATGTTAGTTTGAAGGGTAACAAATAAAAATTGTTTTATAATTACAGTCACTTGATGATCTTTTGAAATGTGGTCCAAAAAAATTGAATTGAATAGGGAACTGAATAGACTTAGATGGGGATATTGGAATGCAACAATTACAAACAGGATAGGCAACGCAACATGATTGTACACCTTAAAGCATCAGTCCTACAGGTCCATATCCATGCATAAGCTATGAACAGGCTCGAAAGACGTTAGGGACACATTTCTGCTGGCGCTGCCCAAAGGTTCGGTGGAAGCACTTACATCAACAAATTACAGACACATATCTGCCATTGAAAAAACATAACTGCAGGGAGAACGTCTTAAAACATATTTATTATTACTTAGCAAATATCTTGTTTATTATTGTTGTTGTTCCTGACAGCAGCTATGTGCTCTGAAGTATGTACAAACACAAAATCAAGTGGAAGAAAAAGAAACAGAGGAAAACAAATGAGGGCCCATAAAAAGTACGTAGCCTATAAAACAAGACACAGCACACACACACCCTGAGAAACAAAGGTGTCCATAACATTTGACAAGAAAATAAACAACTGAAAAAGTGTGCTCTCAATGAGGTAATTGTTCATATGGAATGGAATGTTTTCCATACTTTTCTGAAAGGCAAAATAAAACAAACAGTACTCTTATAAAGCCGCCTGGTTTAGAAAATCTTGCCTGATCAAATATATTTCTTCAAAGTGTGATAGACTATTTTATTGTATGGTTTAACAAGTAACAGGTCCGTTGTAAGGCACGAGATGACACAATTAGCAGATTACCATCACGTGTGACCTCCACTCACATTGTGTGGTGGCAATGCATGGCTTTGCTCCTCTACAACAAAGATCAGCTGTTTAAGAAAGAGACAAGGGTTTTCAGGGAGCTGGGCAGTACAGAAAATACAGATCAGAATTTCATTCTAATGGGATTTTAATACCACTTCACAATGTAATAACCTTTGAGGTCAATGCCTAGTTTTTGGTGAAGAGAGTCTAGGAAAATTAGCACAATTAATTTCAGAAAGATTATAGACAAAAAAAAACAAAAAAAAAAAAACAGCGCTACTGAATTCTACTCGAAAATTCTACACAAAAAATAAACATGGATACCTGCTATTGTAACTTTTTTTTGGATGGCTAAACTGTTTTCTTCATTGGACAACCACACTAAACAGTTTGCGCCTGTGGTATCAGATCCTATACCTGTCAATGGGAACGTATCAAATATATCTGGTAGGTAAGACATTTGGGGTGGCATAACATAACAGAGGACATTTCTTTAACAGCAGCAAACAGTGCCCCCTAGTGGTGATCTCGCCAAGCAACACCTATACTTTTTTTGTGAAAGGTAGCCATGGAAGAGCATAAACAGAGTCAAAACAAAAGTATTACGTCTATATAAAGACTATGGCTTTGTCTAGCTATGCCCTGGGCAACCCAAGGATGACAATTCCTTGCTAAGGCAGAGACAAAATCATGCAATGGACAACCTACCCCTTGTTGGTTTTGAAGCAAACAACTTCCAACAAGTTCTCATAGGATTAGAAGTAGGCAAACATTCCCTGACAGATTTGTGCATTTGCCTTAGGCCTGCGCTGAAAGCTTAAATCTGATTTATTTCCATTAATTAAGGCAGTCCTGAGTCGCACTTGATGAAGCACTTGGACCTTGGATCGTAACCTCAGTGTTCCACAGTCCTGAGCTTTCTCCACAAATAAAATAGAAAAAAAGAGCATTAAACTGGTCAGCAGCTACGTGAAAAACATACCATTAAAATGGATCCTTATACTCCTATTGCACCACAAAGTCTTTTTTTTTCTCGCAATGACGCACACAAGTTGAAACAAGATGGGCAACATCCTAGACTAACATTAATGAGAAAGCTACCTCCTTCTAACCAACTTCAGTGTGAGACTCCCTCAAAGCATTTCAATGCTGGGGACAAAGTTAGTATTTGACATAAAAGTATCAACCTTTAGCTTGCTACAGCCCTATCATAGCAGAGCCTTTCAATTTAGAACAAACCTAACACAGGGGGCTAAGAGTTAACCAAGCATTATTCTTCTTTCATAGATCTACTGCAAAAGCTATGCGCTTGCATGAATATTTTAAAGAAACAATACAATACAGAATGCTGATACTAAATAACAAATCTACAGCTGCGAACAGTCAATTTCACTCTAATAATACAAAAAAAAACAATTACAAAACAAACAATGTAGTTCAGTTGTTTAAAGCGTTTAAAGAATGCATATAGTCTCTAGATCAGCACACATAATTTGGGGTAAATGACTGAATACGACCTTGTGCAGTAATTACAGGGCAACCATACCCGTCTCCAGTATCAAAGGAGGCGGGCACTGTCCCCTCAGGGGCCCTTACGGGTGATCATTGAGGGCTGAAAGTCAGGGTGGCGGCGGGCATGCTTGACCAAGTGATCGCTGCGCATGAAACGCTTGTCGCACAGTGGGCACAGGAAGCGCTTTTCGCCCGTGTGCGTCCTGATGTGGCGTGCCAGCTCGTCAGATCGGGCAAACCTCTTGCCACAATCGGGCCACGAGCAGGGGAATGGCCTCTCACCTATAGAACACACACACACACACACTCATTGAAAAAGCACCACACCTAAACTAAAAGCAGGTCTTCAGCACCACAATTATAGTGACACCCTCCCAGCTTGCAGCCATGTTCATATATGATTTATGATCCATCCCTGACAACAGCAATGCTGTCAGTGAAGATCTGGTTGCAGCTGACTGCTATATTACCTATGATGACTTTCCCTTGTATGCTTGGTAGACATACAGACCATGCCAATTAGAAGCAGCCTTTAGCATAGAGGGAGTATTTCAGTTATAATATTGTTAGTAAAAACTGTAAGGAACACACTGGTTTAAACTTGGTCTAGAGTGCAGGATGAGGAGGCATATAAAGACTTTACAACCAGGTTGCCTCATAACCATCACTGCTCTCAGCCATCTTAGATTCAGGAGCCATGTTACAGTCAAGCACCCATAAATAACACATGGGAGAAGGACTCCAAAGGCCATTTTGAAGCATTATGCTTCAGAAGCCCTTCTCCTGTTTTGTCATAGAGAGGAACTGAGATTATGTATCTGATTACGTGAAGGTAAGATGGTTTGGTTTGTACTGGTAGTTTGATTTTAGCTCTAAAAATTAAGATATAAACATGGCATTTGCCAAGTTTGGCCTACTGGCAGTAGGCTATTCGTTGTTTCTGAGAGTAGGCTACTGCCGTTTGTTGCCACCTTAAACTACCACCTGTTCGGGTAGGGATGAATATAAACAAATACATTGTGATATTTTAGAGCTTGAGTGAAATTTTCCGTGACTACAAAGATGACCAAGTTACAATAAACTCTTCTTATATCAATGAAAAGGGCGACAAAGACTGGTATAGCCAAAGTTATTTAGCTTTTCTTTGCATGCTTGCATAAGGATGTCGCCCACGCCTGGTTTGGTGTCTGCTCACAACGTGGACAGGGATTGGGAGGGTCTATTGTGTCAGGCAGTTTCTTCTACGAAGAGTTAGAAGAACTTTATGCTATTTTATTATAGGGTAGTCCTGCACGCATTCTATAACATGTCCCCTATTTGAGGAAACCATTTATAATCAAACAGGTAAACAAGTTTAGTGACGTCTTCTCAATACATTACGTACCTGTGTGTGTCCTCATATGTGCTTTTAAGTGCGACGATTTTCCATATGCTCGGTCACAGCCACTGAATGTACAATGATGTCGCTTTAAATTCGGCGATCCGTTTAATTGTCCTCTCTGAACACTGGGCGTCGGTGTAGCGGAAGGGGTCATGTTGGGGGTCGCAGTAGTAGAATCAGACAGCGTGGTATAACCGCTTTCCCCACACGAGAAGTTATCGGATGAGTTGCTGCTCTCCGAGTTGACCGACATGGGTCGAAACTTTCCACTAAAACCGTTTAGAATCCCAGCCGCAGAGATATCCCCGTCTTTAAGTGTGTCACGAACTTCTCTGTCCTCTCTCGACCCCTCCGATTCCCCAAGGGAGAGGTCCAGAGGCCCCAATGTGTTGGGGGAAACAGGGGTACGGTGATGTAAGACTGGTCCGCTAGATATCGACACCAGACACTCCGCAGCAAAGTAATCAGAATACGCAAACATTGCCATGGCTTTCCACGAGAATATGTAGTCAATGGCTACGCTCAAGTAAGCTGCTGCGAAAAGGTCGTCAATCGCGTAATTCGACGTTAAAATGTAAGTCTGATGTTCCAATAAATCGTGGTACGTACCATCCCTTTGTATCCGTATTTAGAAAGCGTCTCCCTCATGGCACTACCTACTGTAACGTGCGTTAGTGAGGCCGGTCATTGTGTCTGAAAAACCGGTTTAATTGACGAGCGCTCTCGTTTTAGGGAAACACGCAGGGTGACGCCTTCTGGCGTCTACTGTAGGAAATGTTTCAGAACCCGGCGTTTTTTTCTCTTCCCTTGAGGGGCATAAAGCGGATGAACGGTGTCCCATAACCCACGCCCACTCCACCAATCTCCCAAACAAGCTCTGACGACACAGGCATAGCTCCAGAACATAATTTGTAAATTTCAGTAAATATGTCGAATAGGTGTGGATTTAGTAGGCATGTCGTGTGTACCACACGCTTTAAAATGAATGTATACCATTTAGTAATTGGCCTACTTTGGAATCACAAACTCAAATCATGGACGCAGGTCTTGGCGCCAGTCAGTCACAGCCACCTTGAGGCGTTGTTTTCGATTAAACGGTCATTTCCTTAGTCCGTTTAGATACATGAGGTTGGTCAATAGGTGATATTGAAAAACAGCTCTTTGCCATTTTCACACGTGCAAAATTTACCACTCATGCCAGAGCGTCCTCTAAAAGTGCTTTCCCGAGATGACGGAATAGGCCTCAGACGACCTCACTACTACAGCATTTAGTGAGATAATGTGCGTTAATAAAGTCTACACCCCCACCCCAAACACACACCTCCCCAAAGGACAGGACAGAACAGAAAAACACACTTCCCCAACAGCTGGTGAACTTTGTGTCCCATACTGTTTAGCTCACTGAACATCACTGTGCCATGGCCACCAGCCACACTGCAAGAACAATGCTGAAAAGGAAGTGATGCCTGCTGCAGTGACTGAAGCCTAATCCACGTGCCAGGCGATTAGGGGCGTTTGTGGAGGAGCCCTGTGTATCTGCTTGTGTAGATGTGTTGTCTGCCAGAGCTGCAGTGGGAGGCGGTGTAGGAGGCAGCGAGGGGGCTTAAAACCCATCTGGCAGCACTGTGCTCGCTCCCTTCCTGCTCTACTTCTGCCACTACTCTTGCACACGTGCACACACAAACACAAAGAGGTAGAGAGAAGGGGTGGACAGACCTAGGGCTCGCACTGGAGTAATTAAAAGGACAGATAATTGGAATCTTTTTGTCACAGACAACAGCCAAGCCCATCTGTTCAGCCCCCCCACCCCCCACACACACAAGTCTCCCTTGTCATCCTCCATTTCTTCCCCCCCACCACCCCTCCTACACACAAGCCACCCCAATCCTGCTTCTCTCAGCACCCACACTCTAATGACACACTCACAACGCACAGGCAACATCCAACACTGTGGGTTTGCGCTTGCTCATAATGCTCTGTGCCAGGAGGGACATAAAAAAAGGCCCTGATGCACCAAAGTATTAACCTTGATTTACAGTGGGTGGGCACCAGACTGTATGCAAACCAGGGCAGCGAGAAGAATAGACTTGCATGGCTCGGAGGGCACATTATTGAACAAAAGGCACATGACGCCTTGTAAAGACCATTTGCTGCCAAATGCCTGTGGGTGTTTCATAGACTATTGGTAACAATTACTTGCCATTGTCTTCTATGAATCATATTTAGCTAACTGACAACATTATGGTCAGGCCAGACCTTTCTCCCAGACAAACAGCTAAGGAGGCTTTGTAATCAATCCATGGTTTTATTTTCCTAAGATCTGCTGTTCAATTAATTCTGGAAAAGGGAAAAAAACAACATACAGTTTGTTTTCAAAGACTAAAAATGACAACTTAAAAATAACAATGCTTATATAGAATACAGCAAAACACTCCAATCCCCAATTCCCTTGGTTCCCAACCCAGTAAGCAGAAAAAAACCCTGCAAGATCTGCAAACAACTTGAAGTACAGTACATATATGTGAATAATAAAAAAAGACATTTCTCTTAACTTATCTTTTCTTTGAAAGAGATCAAAGAATGTGTGTGAGCGTTTCACACATTTACACACACTCCTTCCCCCTCCCACATATGCATGCTGTTTCATCAAACCCTTTTAGACTCAGAGATTGGCTGTGTATTGCTTGCATCATCTGACGAATCCCTGCGTCCTCTGCTTGAGCAGACAGTACTCAGTGTATTGTACGTCTACTCGATAAAAAACACGCCTATCTGAGTAACAGTCTTCGGTGGATCCTGGTTTGGCCCGTGTTTCCATTCCATGCCACGACCCTGGGTCAGTGTTGTGGCAGTGGAGTTCAGCTTGGAGACCTGTGAGTCTTTCGTTGGTCAACCCATTCAAAGTTCTTTTAACTAGAAACTGGAGTGTTGACAGATGAGCGTCAATAATGGATTTTTGCCTTTGGTTGGTTACTTGGTCATTTACACTGAATACTTTGAAATCCCAACCCACAAAAGTCCAATGAAAAACAACCTCAATCCAGACGATATCTCACTTCAAGTGGAAGTGGTGGATGGATCTTCATGGCTGCAATCTGTGTTGCAGGACACTTGTCCTGGCTAGTTGACATCTATGGAATCAACTGCACTCCATGGTTAAAAATAAGGGCAAAAGATTGAAGGGGCAACCTTACTAAGTGAAGTGGACACTGAAAACATGGACTTCATTCTTGTAAGCTCTGTGGCCGCTGTGATGCCTTAGAGTCTATTTATCATCCAACATAATCAGAGCCACAGAGGACATGACAGGCTGCAGTCAAGGGGACCAAATGAACAGCCCAGTAGGTGCCACTGCAACCAATGCAGGAAACAAAAACAAAAAAACAAACAAAAACGTGGAATCTGGAGCATCAAAACCAGGGATGCCAATGCAGACACGGCAAAGAAAACTTACTTGATTTATTTTTCTCTTTAGACGTAAAGGAGAGGTTGACCCTTTTTCATTCCATTTAGAGAGTTTGATCCTCATCTTCAGCAGCAAGTTCACTTTAATACTTCATCCAGTTCAAACAGCTTAGGCTAAAGAAGGCTGACCTAATTCCACACCACTATGGCCACAGCCAGCATGGGCCCAGTGATTCAAAGACTTTTTAGTGTCCCTTTCTGTAGACCTAGTTAGTCAGCTTTGCTAAAAATTAAAAATTGTCTTACAAGCAATCCATACAAGCACACGTTGTTCTAAAAGAGATGAGTTGTAACAGAACTCCCTTTTTAGGTTGGACATATCACCGAGCAACACATCGCCAAGGTGATAACCATGAGATCGTTGAGATTTCTGGTGACATATTGAGATAAAAAAGTGGCCCCATCATTAAAGAGACAACTTGCATTATGTGATTATACATTTGTAGATATATTCTGTAGTGTGGTTCACCTCTGAAGCATTGGGTTCAGAAGTTGTTCAGATAAAATTTCAAACTCCATAAAGATGCTAACTGAAAGAGCATCATGTGATAAACATCTGTAACATATAGGTATTCTTTACCAGCATCAATTTAACGCTTCATAAACTTTAAATCAAACTATACATTGACTAAACAGATTTAGCAGTTAATGTTGTCCAAAAATATTTCTACATCCAATTCTAAAGACAAACCTGCTGTCACACTTTCAACAAGGAACAGGAAAAACTGGACAACATTTTTCTAACAGTTGCTGTCTCCACAGATCTGGCAGCACAACTGTTTGATGAGACAAGCCACCATCTTCCACCAAATCCATAATTTTCTAACAAAAGTAAACTTGATCATTTGGGTTCTTAGATTCAGAACCCAAGTGCTAGAAAAACACACATTGCCAGACACAATATGGGTGTAACAGTGTAGCGTATTTATGTTATGGTCATGGTCAACCAAATAATTTAGTGGTACTAAATCATTAGGTTTGCTTTTTAAAGCAAGTAATCAGACATAAAAACCAACCAACAAACAAAGCCTAGCCAGGCCAGTAGATAACGGTGCAAACATTATCTATTTTGGTCAAGACTTCTTTCAAGTTACATTAGACTCATGTCAAATTCAACACACTTTAAGATTTTTGTTACGATTGGTGACCATAATAAAAGCCAGTCTGACTAACTGGACTAAACCTTGTTAGTCCTTTTTCAAAAAAGTTTCAAAGATGATTTCCAACATTCCATTTTGGTGAATAAATTGAGTAAACTGGCAATAGTGTAACATCACCAACCAGCAACGTCTCTATTTTCTAGGCAAATCAAGTTGTTGGGTTGACAACCTCTTTGTGTTTGTTGATGTTGCAGGGAGACTACATTTCTGCATATGGTTTTGATTCTTTAAAAGTCACAAAGCAGTTGTGGACACTGGGGGATGGTCCATTTTCTCAACAGGTACCTGTTGCATTTAGGAAACTTAAAATATTTCAGTCTGCAGTAGCTCAGTATTGAGCCAAAACAGGTCAGGAAAGAGGCCACCCTGCCCCCTCCTGCCTCCAAGGCGAGATCACTGACATGACTCAGGAGAGAGGCCAAGCAGCTGTAGACAAAAGAGACAGCCAGTATGCTTGAGTTACCCCGGGCGGGACTAGATAGTGGTCAATATCGCATGTCATCAGAGAAAGACACACACACACACACACACACACACACCTTGGCGCAGCTGCGAGGTGAGAGAGAGGACGGGGAAGGACAAAGAAGGGGGCGAGTTTCCACACCTGAGGCAGTGTGGTGTGAGCAAAGGTGTGACCCAGGCAGGACTTTGGGGGACGAGAAGAGGAGAGACAGACGACAGGGCGGATGGCAAGAGACACATGGGCTGTGAAGAGGTGTAAGAGGGGGCCTGAGGTGTCTGTGTGTGTGGGGACCCAGCTCTGTCTGGGTCCCCCTCCTGCTTAAAGCGGGGTCAAGCTGGTGCAAGTGAGGAGTGAAGGTGTGTCCACTGGCCACTATGGCGTTTAAGGGAACAGTACAAGAGGATAATCGGATGAACAAAAGAAAACAAAGCACAAAAAACAAATAGGGCCTTTCTGCACATAGCTCAAGACCAAAACGGATAATTCATTATAATATATATAAAAAAAGACTGAGAGCTAAAAAGATAATTACTGGTTCAGGTCTTTGTAGGTGGGCACTTGGTACCATCCCCCCCTTAGTGACTTGAAAGACTGTGGACAGACAGCAACCGCCCACTCGCTCCCTCCTACAGGGGAGCTGGTGAGTGTGTGTGTCTGTGTGTGTGAAAGGGGTGGATTTAAACAGGTCCAGACCCAGCGGGAGCCCAGGCGGAAGAGAAAAGGGGAGGATTGGTGGGTGTGTGGGTGCAAATGTGTGCATGCATGTGTCCGTTTTTCTTTTTGAAGGAGTGGTAGGGGGGTTGGGGAATAGGCTCAGCCATGCTGAGCTGCTAGCTCCTGGCCAATGAAGCGACGCAGACGTTCTAGGTACTGGCTGTAGAGTTCAATGTCGTTGTGTCCCGCTCCCTCCACCCAAAGTGGCTCCACAGCCTTGGGGCAGCGCTCAAACAGGGCCAGGCCGTGAGAGAAGTCGATCACCTCGTCCTCCGTGCCGTGGATGATCAGTACTGGCGATGTGATCTTGGACACCTTCTCGATGCTGCGCACAGCCGTAGACATGACACAGGCACAGAGAGAGGAAGAGAGAGAAGAATGATCAGTGGAGGATTCAAGCCAAGTCTTTATAGCTCAATACTTCCCCCTAGCACAGAGCACTTTTTCCAACGCTTCTCACTATTGAGAGCTGGGACAAATCTGTCTAACCAGTCTAAGATGAAGGCCTACATTGAAGCCCCCAAGTCAATGATTTTCCATCAAGTATTCTTTATTGTGCTATTGAGTTGCTGCTCAATGCTACTCTGTGTCTTGTGGAAAAACTGAATTGAGACACATTGCAAGTCTATTTCTGCAGCTCAGCTCTTTGCAAGTGGTTTCCTGGTGGAGCTAGCAGTTGAACTGATCCTGGGGAGATTTACTTTGTGTCCTCAATGACCTCCATGACCACCAGCAACCAAACTTCCACAACCCTTGGCTGCACCATATGGACAAGGCAACAAGTGCTTAGATCACATTAGTCACAGACATGCAAACACACACATGCGCACACACACACACACTTAAAGGCACAGAAACAGACACTGTGACACACACATTTTTTTCTTGTCCCCTCCAAATCATCAGACAGCAAATGGTAACTGCAGCTGCCTGTGCAAGAGTGTGTCTGTGAATGTGTGTGTGTGTGTGTGTGTGTGTATATATATACTGTATTTATGTGTGTGTGTGTGTGTGTGTGTGTGTGTGTTTGTGCCTACGTAGAGACAGCAGGGCTGCTGTAGGTTACAGTGTAGTGTGCCTGACAGCTGGGACACTGGGTGACCCAGCAGAGAACAGAGCAGGCATTCAGCCCAGCTGCTGCACCAGCAGGCACCCCTGTGTCCAGCCTGCACCGCTAACTGCCCGGGCACCAACAGGAGTGTGGGGGGAGGAGGGGGAGTGAGCGCTCCCATATAATTGCAGCATCAATGATTTAAAACCACTCTGCAGATCCTTAAAATCTGCCAATATGTTCTAGTACTATCAGAACATCTAAACTCCAACTCTAAACTGAATTCTGTAACACTGCAAGCTAATAACAATCAAACTTATCAACAACCTGTTTCTACAGGTACAAGAAAACAGAATAAAATCAGTAAAAACAACAGAATATATAGTGGGAGTGGTAGCGGCAGCGGTTACTCGCTTGACTGAGAATCAGGGTAAAACTTCAAATTCCACGTTGTGTGTTGCTTTGGATAAAAATGTCTTCTAAATATCACTCAGTTTGCGCCACCATTTATTGATATAAGGATATACAGTTATTGAGCCAGACAAGTGGGGACACTTACTTTGGAAAAGCGTCAAAGCAGTAGGTCTTCTTTGTGTCAGGGAAGGCCACCCGCATGCCCGAGGTTAGTGGGGAGTGCAAGATGACTGCTGCACACTCATACCGCGACGCCAGGTCTACAGTGGGCACGGTGCCAATGCTCTGCCCGTAGAGGATGATGTTCTCAGGACTGATTCCATACCTGTGGGCAAAGGACAGACGATACATTATTTTACTTATCAGCACTGTCTGATATTTTCTTACATTAAGCAGATGATATTACACAAATATGTGTAAGTTCACCTATAGCCTACAGGTAATATACTAGAACCATCAACCATAGGTAGGCAGTGTATGCAGGGCTGCCAGCTCACAAGCACTGAGCGCGAGACACACGCACCTGACCGTCTTCACACACTCACGCCACATCTTCAACGTCACTTGCTGAAAATCCATTTTATCTATCTGATCTTTGCATCAACTCAAACACCACTTGCAATCGATTAATTACAGACGGCTGGACAGGCAGAGATGTTTCTTATAGCCAGGGTGCAGACTCCCCTAACCGACTCGCCAGCTGAAAAAGCTGTGATCGGAGACAGGATAGATGCCAATTTTAGAAGAGGATGGAGAAGGTGGAAGCAGAGCCCGTGCCAAATAAAATTCTCAGGTGCAAGTGTGTGGAGTCCCCAAAACAGGTACGAAGTGTGTTGCGTAATTATACTTCCAAACTTAAAATAGGGTTTCTCAATTCATTTTAGCCTATATGTTCTTAGTATTTATAATGCCGAGAGCTCTAGCTGTGAACTCATCATAGGTCACTGCAGAAGTACTTTGGTAGCTTGTTGCTCTGACGTAAGACTTCTGAACAAGATTTACTATGTATTGTTAAAGAATGGTGCAATTCAGGTTGGTGTCAAGTTTTCAAGCCAAGTAGCAAAGTTGCAAATTGTCATGTAAGCATGGCGAGCTGCACAGGAATTCCGCAGCCAAGAACTTCATTTTACGTTGTACACTCAACTATATTAAGTAGGCTAAGTTAGAGTAGCAGCAGTTTTAACAGACCACTATTTGGTTAAGAACTAATGCGTCATGAGGCTTGTTCAATGACTTGTTTAATGTAGTTGACTGAAACCACTTTTAACATGAATTTGTAAAGATAAGCCTGATGTGTGTCATATGTAATATTACATTATTTGAAATATATTGAATTTTATGAAAAGGTAGCCTGGTAATAATACCAGACCCTGAAGTTTTAAAATATTTGTAATAATATCTACATGTAGCTCAGCTTTTACAACTCTTCCCTGTGTTCACTAAATGGAAGAAAAACAGCTTAATAGAATCATCCTGACTGGCACTGTAAGGAGATGAGTAGCCCATTTAGTGACATAACCAGGCTAATGAAAGTTTTACCACAGAATTTTGCTTCATAGAATATGAGCTGTTTCTAAGTAGCATCTCTTTTAAAATGCATGTATTTATTACTGTTGGTTCACGACCATATATCAAAAACAAATACTATATTGCTTTCAGGTTTCCCCATCTGCTCCCTTATCATGGCCCAGGACAACACAAGTTTCTAGCAGGGGAAATTTTAGAATATCAGACCATGCCATTGCCACCACTGCAGGAACATAGCAGAAACATCCTCTTGGTCATTATTGATACTAGTACATATGAATCATCATGTGCATTTTATCTGAATTTCTGTCTGTGAATCAACCTATACTCATTTGTCAAGAGAGAAAAGAAAACATCACATGAGGGCATATTGTACTTACAACACAGATAATGTCTCAATTATCACTGATAACGTGTCAATTCAGTCGGAGCATTATTCGGATTGGGCAGCAGATAAATCTGTCACGGTGTGATAGTTCCGGACATGCATGACGCTGTTGATCAGTTAATCAGAATGTGTTTGAGGTCACTATGGGCTGCAATACGGGCTGTGTTGAGATGGCTAAAGCTCTAGTGAATACTGGCCAAGAATGTCAACAAATCCGTCTCAAAAAAGAACTCAAATAGAACTCAAAAAGTTCCTGGTTCTAAAAGATTGAAATTTGAAGCCAAAACCAGAGATAAGATTCATATTTTCTGTCCATTTTTAGACACTTAAACAGGGGCAGCTAATTCGCGCTGCAGTTTCCCCACATCAAAGGATCATATGCATGACTTGACAGATTCAGGTTGATCATCAATTTACAGAGCGGTTCTGGCTAAACATCCGAATACCAGGTATACACCTGCACATCCTGAATTTCTCAGTCAGTGCTACAATCAGTGCTATGGACATTTAAAAGTTAATATGCTGTCATACCTTTTAACACATGCACTTAAATCTAATGTAATTTAAAAAATTAACTACGATTACCACGTAGATCTCACACAGCATTCTAACAAAAAAAAGGAGTCCGTTCATTGAAGGACAAATGGGTTGTGGAGACACCCCAATATTAAAATAGCACAAAATCTATCACACCTGGCTAAAAGGATCTTTCAAAAAAAGCTATAACTCTGACATAAAGGATGACTGAATTACTAAATTACAGGAATACAGTACAGGTCTGAGCCGAAGGTTAAATTAGTTATCTGGGGCCTACCGCGTGCGTAGGGCCTGCCAAGCAGCATCGACGTCTGCGTAGAGGTTCTTCTCGGACGGTTTGCCCGTGCTGACGCCATAGCCCGAGTAGTCGTAGGAGAAGATGTTGCAGTTGATCCGCGTGCCGAGGCCGATGTAGAAGCTGCTCATCTGTCCCAGATCCACCGCATTGCCATGGGAGAACAGGATGGTAAACCTGTAGGGAAAAGCCCAAAAAAGAGAAGGGGATGAGAGAGGGAGCGAGAATGACACCTGTGGCGCTGCCTCTTCCTCCCGTCAGTCTGGCTTGCATCGTATTGTCAAGAGCCTCTGAGACGCAGGTCTCCCTACCCTGAAGGATGCCACTAATTACATGTGACTAATTAAACTGCGCCCTTAGGGGGTTTTTTTTGCCACACATGACCACCACCACGATATGAATGCCACAGGCAAAAATACAAGTCCTTTTTTTACCGGCTCACAATATATGCATTAAGAAAGCAGATATAGATAGTGAGACCTTCATAGTGGGCATGAACTCACAGTAGAGAAATGCATGAAGCGGGCCCTTGGACCAGCAGCAACCCAACCACTTGATTTGGGCTTTTTATGAGCGGATCTGGTCGTCAGGCCGGTGGTAAATGCTGTGAATGATCTATGATCTGTGACTGTTTCCTTCCTACCCTTCAAAATCCCAGTGGAAAGTTTCCATTTCTTAACATTACCAAAACACCATAACAGTGGTATAAATAGTTTTCATCTCCATATAAATAATTATTTCCAGAATAAAATAATTATTTCCAGAATTAAAACAAAAAAACATTTAAACTAAAAAGCACAACACGTTTTTATTATTAAAGGTCTCCTTCCAAAATAAACCGTTTAATACTTGATTTAGACATAGGTCAGCCCAAGTTGCACTTGTATGCTCAACTTCAAAATGCTCTCCTACCCCTGTAGTCCGTATTCGCCTGTGATAGAAAACAGCCGGGAAAAACGAGCGAATCGGAAAAGCTGTACAAGCCTACGTCACATTAAACATTAGTTATGCAGTTAGCCCGCCCTCAAGAAAACATTAGGCTGCCTGCAGACAGACCCACTAGAGGGAGCATCACAGTGCTGTTAGCCAATAAGAGGCGATACGTTTGCATATCATTAATATTCATAAGAATCCTCTCACGCTATCCCTGCTCTCATTTTCACCTAACTAAAATAGCTTGAAACCAGACAACCACAGCATATTTTTGTCGAAACCAACTCTCATGACATTATTTTAGACAACAGACCACCACAAAATTAATGAAAATACAATGGAATGAGACCTTTAAAATGGTGATTTTCAGTCAGACCTTTATTTTTTCATTCCTAATCTTCTGGTCGTTAACTCTCTAGCTACCTGATGTACACCTTCATTTAAATGACTTATTCTCACATCTTTCTTTGTCTAGCTAAAGGCCCTTTGCCTTTAATGTATCAAGAAAAAAAAACACCACCAAACATAGCAAATAGCAATGTGTTGGTACACACCCACACAACACAAGGAATTGATATGATAACACCGACAGCCGGTCAAACATGTCACCCGGGAGACAACAATGGGCTGTCATCTGAGGAAGACTAAAGGTCTACACTAAAGACAGCTGACACAGGCTAGAAGAAAACCAGGAAGCGGGGGAGATGCAGCACTGATGCAAATGTGTGCTGAAAGAGGAAAGAAGGAGGCAAGCAAATCACAGGAAGCCCTGACACACGGAGAAAGGAGGCAGAGACAAAAGGAACAAAAACAACCACGAGGAGAGCAACTAAAGCAGGAAAGAAGTTGACCTTAGGGGCAACACCTGTAGGGCTTCTAAAAGCAGTGAGACACCACAGGCTCACACCCTCAGTCACCTAGTTGTGAGCTTAAGTGTGCCATAGGGTGAGTGTGACACGTATCTGGCCATCTCCTTCACTCCTCACCTCTAGATGTCCATCCAGCTCTCTCTCGTGCTTACCCTTACTGACTTTTTTCTCTCTGTCTGTCTGCCCATCAATTTATTTACATCTTGAGCTGTCTAATTATGTCCCTCATTGGTATCTCCCATCATCTCTAGCTCCCTTCTGTTGTCTCTCCTTTTTCTCACCTGGCGGAAGGTGCGCAGCGAATGTACATGCAGCCCACTCGGTTTCCTCGACTGGAGCGTGTGAAGAACACTTCCGTGGCATCAAGCTCTCTCTGAGAATACTGGAACTCCGCTCGCTCTGTGAGGTGCAGCTTCCATCGTCCCTCTCCGGCCGCAGTGCCGCCACCACTCCCTCCGCCGCCTCCGCTGGTGCTACCGCCACTCCCTCCTCCCCGCGACCGCAGGCTTGTTGCAGTGGGCGCACCCGTGGGCACAGACCCTGCCTCTAGGTCAGGCAGGAGGGCATAGGTGGGCTCCGGGGGCAGGAAGGCAAGCTTGGCAGCAATGCGGCTGGGGCAAGGGGGACAACAGAAGAGGCAGCACAGCTCGCTGACAGATAGGCCATTCATTTTCCGCTGTAGGAGGGCATAGAAGGAGACCACTGTTGACCACACACACCACACACAAGCAAAACAAAAGGAACTCAGTGCCAGAGCCGGTACTACAGAGTGGGTGTGTTACGTGTGAGATACTCTGAGGCCAGCAGGGACACTGAAATACATTGACAAAAACTGAATAAAAAAAATTTATTACATTTCAATATAGCATGTTAGTAGGTTTCCCAAAATATAGTTGTTTACTAACTTATTTAGCAATCATGGTTTTGGTAAGCAAGAATCTGGCCTATAATAAAATAAATATGATCCATATATCTGCTGATTTTTCAAAACCATGTAACCATACATGCAAGTACATGCAATTACAAGGTAATTACCTTCAACTGTGAGATATTCCTTTAACAAATAGCAATCACCATAGGACTGTTTATTTTATTTTTTTAGTCCAGATGTTGGATAAAGACACTGAGCACACAAAAATTGTGCCACGGTCAAACTGCACTTCTGGACTGCAGAAAAAAAAATCACTAACAACCTCGGACAGCAATATTCAATGTTCAACTAATGATTCTTCCACAAGAGAAGCTTCCGAGCAGAAAATTAAGGGAAAAAAGAACGGGGGAAAGGATGGCATGCTAGTCAGCCCGCTGACATCTACTGTAAACAATGTATAAACTGTCAAAGGTAGCCCTTTCCCACACCCTGGTCAAAAAATTACGTTATACTCAGGGTACGACAAGAGAGGCAGCATGGTAAAAGCCAAAATTAACGTTAACACAACACTAAAATGTAGTTATGGACCAGTGACAACGAGAAAGTGACGTTAGTAGTATTAGCCAGTTGCTGCCGTAAAATGTTGACCTTCTTCGGGTAGGTAGGTAAGTAAGGTAGCTAGCTATTAAGCACTGGTTAGCGTGTAGGCCAGGTGTCAAAGACCCGGTTGTGACATTACAACGGATGCTTACATTGGCGCAGTTAAATGATCAGCACACAATTAATCCATGTAGCGTCCACTCGGTCTTCTCGAATTTCTTAGCTACTCTCCTTGCTAAGTAGCTAGCTAGCTTGCAGAAATATATGCCAGCTAGCTAGCTAGCACAGCCAGCAACAGAACCGAAAACACAAACTCCTCCGATATTAAGTCAGTTTTTCTGTAGCGAGGTTAACATGTCTTGTCCGAAGATAAATGATATACCCTCTCAAATATTTGCTTCTCGAGTTACATCTACTGCCGGCGATCCTAAAGGTCAGTATCCTCCTGCCATGTATTAATCTGTTGGTCGGCTAATTGTGCAGTGTTTTTTTTACTACTCGAACGCATCCGGAAATGACGATACCATGACATTGGAGGAGGAGCTTTCAAGAAAAATATACTTTGTTCAAAGATACTTTCTGCTTGTTGTCCAGTTTTGTCAAACCTTCTTTAATGTCTATGGTCAACCCCTATTCATTTGGCAATTATTTTAAAATTAGGCCTATTTTAAAATCTCTCGCCTATTCAGTTTGTTTCAGTCATGACTCATGAGTGTCGTTTAAACCAACTAAAAAGGAAATATTAGCTGTCAGCTTTGTTAAAAGAAGACATTTCCTTCAAAGATACTCTGATAATGTATTTAGATATTAGGTGATTTTTTTTATTTGCATTTCGCTGTATCAACATGCGATAATACAGAGCGACTCTATGTTCGTTTCAAACAGGCTTTCATTTAAAAATTCATTTACAGTAGTGTTGATTAAGCCGCGTCATTTAGACCTACGTGCATGTGAAGCTATGTGTAACCCTTTTATTTACGTAAATTGGCTTAATCTGTGAAAAAAAAAAACGTTTTGTTACGGAAAAAAAACAGATTGTAAAATATAGGCTACTTCAACACAACAAATTTTAGGCGGTTGAATTTAAGGTGTTGGCTTTTGGCTTTCAGCAAATCGATCTAATAGTGCTACTCACCTCGTCTTGGTAACCTTTTGACATAAGAGTCCAAACATTTCATGAACTAAGTTCCAAGTAGTATATCTGTTGATTGGTTCTGCAAAGGGGGCAATACCCCCCTCCATGACAACAGCATGCAGGTTTAATTTTGTGGGAATCGTGACACATTCCTTAGTGGACACTTGGAAGTATCGACCACATGAGCAACAAAGGCCTGTGGTTTAGAACAGCTGAAGCAGTTTAAAAAAAGGCCCTAAAGGACAACCATCAACAACGATAGGTAGGCTACAAGCAATTAGCTTTCGTCCAAAAGAGGGTTCATTTAGTATACTCACTGATCTGATATTCAACTATGTGGATGTAGGACATTCCCCACTCCCATTATTATAACCCAATAATAACCACATTTTAATTAACTTTAATAAGTACAATTAAAACACAAAAGGAAACTGTATAAATTTAAAATAAACTTTATGATTTTATTGTTTTATGCTTATTCTTGCACATCATACAATCCTAGGTTTGAAACGGAAAAAAAGGATAACTGGAGGTGTTTGGGGGGCTGGTGTGTCAAAGGAACTGTGTCTCTTCATGTTCTCTTCTAAAAATCACAATCAGTCATAAATCATTTTAATGTACAGAGGAAAGAAAGCAAGACTGCAATGTGACTTGGTTTAGGTATCATTTGATGATGTGTAGCCAAAAGTAGCTTATGATGACATCTGTAGCACTATATCTATGGTGTTAATCTGGTGGTAGGTATGAGCGTTAAAATGGATGGCTGAATGTCCATATCTAATACCGATTTTAAAAAAAAGTCTGTCAAGAGTGGGCTATCAGATGAGACAGGATAAACCATGTTATTAGGCTGACACTAGAAGAACAGAAGGCCGCATGAAAAGCTAAGGATGGTGGCTGTCTGTCCACTCACCCGCCCACCACAGGGGCTTGATGTGGTCAATTCCACATTTAGGAATAGCCTGAAGAGCTCCAGTGGCTACATTCACATTACTCCTGCAACAATACTACCCAAACCCAAGACACACAGGCTGGCACACTATTTAGCCAAGCATTTCAGAACACAACACAGCCACAATACAAAGCACATCAGATCATTTGTTTGGGACAAGATTTTAGATTCACAGGTTAGTTTTCTTGGATCAAACTAAGCGAATGACCAACAGCATTCAAAGTTATCCACCCTCTCCTTAACCTGCTGTCTAGAAGAGAGTCTAAATTGATATGAAGGCTGGGAGAGGGAGTCTGATCCCTTGATGTGCTGTATTTGCCTGAGGGCAGGCACAGGCAACCTCACTGCCTTCATGCCAAGTCACTGAGCCACTTACTCCTGCTGCACACAAAGTCTTTCTTTAGCCGGGAAATGCAACTGAGAACACCTCAAAGATCGGTCTAAATTAAGTCCTTGCTCTTTTCCCGTTTCCATAAAAGGTCATTTGGTTCAGATCATGTCAGATGGACCTCAAACCATCCAACAAAATGACATTGTTATGGTTCACTCTTGCTTGGTCCGTTCTGCATCCATGATCTGAGAAAATGGCTACGTTGACCGTTGTAAATGCCCTACGACACAAAACCGTTAAGACAAGTACCGGGAAAAAAAAAGAGGGCATACATCCTGTGTTTTTTTTTCTCAATACTTTACGGGCTATTATTTTTGTTACTAAAAATGTTTGGCTGTATGTCTGACTGATAGTACACTAACCAACCAATTCTGGCATACCACTCTGGAGCAGAATGATGTTAATCTTAGGTGGGTCTTGATGGATGAGTCATATAAATGTGCTTTTGAGAAGCCACAGGGAGACAAACATTGCAAGACAATGTTAAAGACAAGCACCCACCCATCCCAGCCCTTTCAAAAGAAACTCACTCTGCAGACACAGGACAAAAGAGAACCTGGGCGAAAAGAAACAAAAAAAAAAAAAAAAAAAAAGGACACCACTGGACGTTTCTCCACTTACAGGTAATTTGACAAACACCATTTTCACTCACACCCACATATAATACATACATTAAATGTTCCCCCCCCCCATCTCATTTCCCCCCCACCCATCCCCAATGTTACCATAAAACATTCTACATTAGGATACTGTAAACTAAATGAATAGTAGCCAGATGGTATGTACATCGGTGAGCAGAGTCTCATTAATTTGGCCTGTTCTGTGAGTCAGCTCCATGCACTTAAATGAATGCAGTAAGCTCATTTTTACATTCTTGTTTGTTTCTAGGGGCAAACACTCACGCAAGAGGGATCCTTCTATAGTAGCAGCTAGAGATGGTCCAAATCTGGCCCTGATCTGGCTTTAACCTGGGCCAGATACAGTCCAGCTTTAGCCACAAGCTCGGGCAACCGGAACACAGCTAAGCCTGCACTGCCATGCAACTCTAAGTTCTCTTTTACTACCAAGAAGTGGATGCATCTTCCTTGTTTTAAGCACAGAATACAGTACAACTGTTTAAGTGTTGAACAAGACACATATAGATTCATGGCTAGAACAGAAGTAGAATGACACTTAGAACAAATTTGTGAGTCAGTTATCATTCATTGGTCTGCTGGTGAAAATCAAACATGAAAGATTAGGAGATGCTGTTGTCCCTTAGTTCCATGCTTCTGCCGGTAACTTTAACAGTGCAGTGCATCCATCGCAGGCTACATATTCACTGCCACAGATAACAACCAGCCTGCTAATTCCTCTGTACTTGTTAGATCTTTGATTGAATGCTTCACTTTTTCCAATATTATACTGTTGTTGTGCTCAAGAGAATGAAACGTAATTATTTTGTGCTTTGATCTGGGATATAGTGTCCACTTCTGTCCAGTCTCCTTCATTGTTGGAGATAAACATGGCCATCTACTCAAAATCACATTTTAGAATATATATATATATATATGTAAGTGTATATGTATATATGTGTGTGTGTGTGGGTGTGTGTGTGTGTGTGTGTGTGTATTTCTTTAAAATGGGTTACATAATTGGATGAAAATGGTTGAATACAATCAGAAGACTAAGAACAAATTGCTTCTTTTTTTCCTGACACATGCTGCCAATCCTCCAGAACCAGCCAAATGATAATAAAAAAAATAAATAGAATGCAATCACACAATTCAAGCTAACTACAATATATTAATATAGATCTTCTGAAGTCATACGCTCATTAAAACAGAAAGGAAACTGAAGAGAGAAAAAAAAAAAACTGAACTCACTCACACATTTATGTCAAAGCTCTCTCTCTCTCTCTCTCTCTCTCTTTCACTCTCACAACACACCCTTGACCCCATTCCCTCCCTCCAATAACTGTCCATGCACCCCACATTAGTATGCTGTATGATAAGTCAATATATCAAAGACAAACAGTTTCTGAAAATGCAAAGGCTGGGAATATCTGACATGGTAATGAATAATTCAGTAGATAAACAAAAAAAAAGGGGGGGGGGGGGGTTGAAGGGGGTTGATGTGACAGTTGCTGGATATAGGCTTCTTGTCTGAGAGTTCTTGCATCTGCAAGCATCATAGTAAAGCCTGGCTCTATCATCGTAAGCTCCTGCTGGCCTGTCACAACCCCCTAGCGCATATTCTTGACTCAAACCCGACTCCTGAGTGTCTGTCCATGCGTGCATCGCTTATCCCAGTCTCTTAGAACTACTGCCAAGGGATAACATGAAAACCAACTGGCATCCCAAAACAGAAAAAGAAATGGAAAAGAAAAAATAAAAGGGTAAAACCTCAATGTCGCCCCCCCCTTCCCTCCCCCCAAAGCAGACTAACGTCCACCGAACCCAACTGCTCTCCCTGACTCTCAAGCAAACACACACACACACACACACAGTTCAGTCACTCACACGTCCACTCCAGGAGAGAAAGGGAGAGACTGGTGAAGGGAAGGACTGGACTAGGGCTGGAACACTGCAAAGCCCACCCACCTTATCCTACCATGAACAAATGAAGCCATTTTATCTGGTATTATCTGCGCCGCCATTGCTTCAAACTTGCAGGTCAAACATTTTTGTTTGTTTTCATTGTGATCTTGTGTCTTTGTCTCTCAGTCCTCATAACTTCTGGATCTTCTCGGCCACCACAATGGGGTTCTCCTTGCGGATGCGGGCAGCCGCGGCACCTCGGTAGTCATAGGGACAGTCATGTTTGTCAGAGTAACGGTGGATGGCGCAGAACAGGTTGCCACAGCGACAGTCAAATCCTGTACCAACAAGCAGTGTCAAATACCATCAAATATAACTAATTAAAAACACACACACACCATACATTTAAACTAAAAATGTAGTCGGGCCGCACCAAAATCCTACTTTTTCACTTGACTTTTCAGACAGATTCTAGACTAACATGTGTGTTCACTTGCAGACTTCCTTATTGGGATAGCCAGCCATTTTGTACCATTCCTGTGAGGGGGGAGGCATACAGGAAGTAGAGTGGCCCCTAATCTCTCCCCAGTCTTCAAATGGACTGGGCTGCTGAGGGGCAGAGCTAAGCTGTAGGCACGGACCTGGCTGCTTTTGAGGAAAGGCCGGGTGGCTGTGTGCGGTGTGGCTGCGGCAGGAAGGTGCGAGTCAGCAGTGCCGCGCGAAATCCACCACTGGCCTGCAGTATGCCGCCTGACATCAGCAGCCTTTTGAGGGGGGGGATAAGAGCCACTCATCGGCCCACTCATACACAAGGTCCAGGGACAGACACACACACACACACACACACACAGGTGCTAGATGCTTTGCAGCAGAGAGGCGTTTGGCTGATCCGCCAACCAAAAATGTAAATAGGGTAGAAAATTGATAAGCTAGCACCGTTCAGGATGAAGCTAATGCATCAGCATTTACTGGATTGCATTTACTCAAAGCCTCTATGCTATTTTTGAAAAGGCCTCGATAAAACCCGTTGTGGATTCACTCAATTAGATGAGCCAGGCCTTTTTGAGACACTAATCCAAGCTCTTGCTCTTCACAAACAGCTTAAATTTCTACAAATATTTACCAGTAACACCATTCCTGATCACCTTAAATATTCATACTGCTGCCCCTTACTGGAGAGCAAATTTTCTTGAAAGCAGACGTTCCAGCACAAAATGGATCCTTAAAAGACTAACTGATGGGTGAAAAGGGTGAGGCAGCGCACCACCGTCTTTACCTGTAAGGCCAACTTTTTTCCGGCAGGTAAAGCAGCGGTTCTTTTTCTTGTTTTTGTCCGGTGTTTGGTCGCCATCAGAGGAAGCCTGTGCCGCTTCTCCAACAGGTCCTTTAAATCAATAAGAAAGATACAGAAGAGACCGTCTGTGTAAAGCACCTGTGCTGCTCAAAGTATTACATAAAACAAATATATACAAAAAGTACTTTTATACAAAATATATTAAGTTTAAACCACATACATCTGACATTGTCAACCTTATAATGATACTAAATTCTAGAGCAACTAGACCACAATCATTCAATGATTGTTCATTTGAACAATACTGTTCAGCTCAATTTCATAGAGCCCATTTTTTGCTTGCTACTGAGCTGTATGTATGAGCTCTCTTAAAATACCCGTGAGGAATGTACGTCCAGATGGCACCCACAGCTGGAAAATAGGGATGTGCAGGTGGTTAGCGTACTGAGAATAGCACATGACAGCTACCGCGCTGCTCACTGACCTTCCTCTCAGTAAAACTAATACTTGTTGATTCTTGTTTGGTGACAAGGAACTTCTTGAATGCAGAATTACTGATTTATGATAAATGCTTTACAGTCAGCAACTGCTCTGGGTGACAAGTCCTGTATCAGGGTTCTAGTTTCCAGGTTTC
Organism: Limnothrissa miodon; assembly: GCA_017657215.1. NCBI lineage: Eukaryota > Metazoa > Chordata > Actinopteri > Clupeiformes > Clupeidae > Limnothrissa > Limnothrissa miodon. Next base: position 548 of record JAGFZM010006277.1, on the reverse strand, counting down.
AATAACTTGAATCTAAGACTCCTAATTTAAAATGATTTTATACCCAACATGTCACCTTTTCTTGCAAAAAGTGCATATGTTTGCAGGATTTATAGTGAAATGCATGAAATCTGTAAACTAGAGCCACAGCACAGTATCTAACCTGACGATTTAGATGAGCCCTCATCCTCTTCCTCCTCCACGTCAGCTCGGTCTGAGTCAGTGGCAGCAGTGTCCTGGGAGATGCTCATGGCGGTCATCTGTTGAGTTACTGGGCTGGGTGAACTACTGCCATTAGGAAAGGAGGACAAGCCTTGAAATAACAGTTCAGTTATGACACACAATGCAACAAAAAATATTTCAATGTTCATCTACCAAAATTTTTAATCGATTGGCCAACTTCTAAAGTGTCCTCCACAAATTGAAAGCATGATTCATGTCTGTTAAGGGTGGGATGGGCTGGTGGAGGTTGAACATAAAAGTGATTCTCATACCTAGACGTCCTTTCTTCAGGCTGAGCAGCCCCTTCTGTGACTGGTGCAGGAATACTCTCTGCAGACACACCTGAA
>JAGFZM010006276.1:0-48441 GCA_017657215.1 Limnothrissa miodon | reverse complement strand
AACCAAAACACAAGATAGAAACACAAACACACACACACACACACACAGTCACAGACACGTACACACACTTACTTAACAAGACAGGAACAGAACACAGGGAGCCCACAATGCTTTTACTTCCTCCCCACATCTTTTCTGCCCCAGTGCGCACCAAACAAGAGATCCCAGGCCATCCCCATCCCCGCTTCAGGTCTTTCCCCACTCACAGATATTGACCTCCCGAGCTGTGGGCTATTGATGTGCAACGCTGTATGGCTGATCAGGTCGACACGATGTATGTAATTGGCTGTAATCAGTGGCCAGCTATACTCTGGACACCCATATAGGCCTCGCCACAGGGCAATGTCTGTGCAGGAGCGCAGGGCACTTTCTTCATTAAAGGCCCAGTAAAATAGGAGAGGCCTATTAAGGGACAGTCAAAGAGCCGGACTATATTTCACACTCTGGCACCTGCTGCAACATTAAGGAGAGTGGACAGCAGCAGCACTCTCTCTCTCTCCAGAACAAGCACACACACACACACACATACACAAACACACCACCCTTACCCTAGACTACCCTAGTCTACCCCACCCCCATTCCCAGCCACTATATTAAGCTTCTTTAGTAATGGGCAGTCACGGGCAGGTCATGTTTTGCTCTATATTAAGTTGTGTCTATTAAAAATACCCTTTGAAAAAAACACAAACAGCATGGTAATGGACGGGGTCCAAGACTCATTTCCGAATGCTATTTTGAGGCAAATCAACTAAAGCTACTCCTGAAATAACGTGCCTATTTGGGAGGGTAACAAAATACGCATCATCCCACTTAGTCTCTGCTGTAATGCTGGCGGAGAACTCAGACAGCCAGTCATCTTTCTCTCTCTCTCTCTTTCTCCCTCTCTCTCTTCATCCTGAACGCCTGCAATTAGTCAAACACACAGCTGTCTTGGCAAAGGCTAATTAGAATAACACTGTTTATTTCAAGTGTGCGGGTGTTAAGCGCCACTATGATTTTTATCTCTTTTGTTTTCCACCAGCATCTCTTCACACTGATGCACACAAATACAGCACCGGGGCAGGTGAAAATATTTTGCTCATTTGTATTTTATAATGTTGACATTGAGGGTGGCTAACGCTAAGATAGTAGAGAAGTATGCAGGGAGCAATTATGTAAATATTGGAAGCGTACCAGCATAGACAATGGTAAAAGAAAATAAGCAATGAGCTACATATGGGGGCTTCACTTGAGAGTAGATTTATACTGTTTTAGCAGTGCTCCAAAGACTCATTAAGTCCACATTCAACCCAAGCTACTCCCAGTGTCTCTGAATTATGCTTGGCGTGTTTTTCTACTCTGGACTTTGTCTTTATGGTCCATGCCACAGGCCTTGGCTGTTTTAACTGCAGACGCAGTACTTCCCCATGACAGAATGTGAACCATTCCATTTACTCTAGCATACATCAGCAGGGTTATTTTCACTGGGTTCAGGAGGGGGGGGGGGGGGGGGGGGGGGTCTTAAGTCCCAGGTGATGTGACGGCCTGGCCGAGGAGGGACTCTCATTTTCCAATGTGCTTGGCCGGTGGGCAGGCAGGCATGCAGACAGGCGGGCATGAGGCCTGGGCTCAGATCTCCGATCAGCGAGGCTTCCTATCAGCATGTCTTATCACTCCCACTAATGACTATGGTAATGCATGCAGGAGAATTACTCCAGGTCAAAGACAGCAGCCAAAACAGGAGGGGAGCAGGTGGGGGTGGATGGCGGTGGTAGGGAGGGTGGGGCTTGCACCTCTGAAGGCTGACGGGGTTCACAGTCGAAACTCCACAAGAACACCAACACCCACATTCAGCAGTATCAATACCATAGCGGTACAGAAAGCTTTGAGTTTGGGCCAAACGCACACCGACAACTGACAGCAGCAAGAACGAATGAAGCTGAAACACCAGCTCAGTCAGGGCCCGAGGAGAAAAAATATTGGCTGATAAAAGCCTTCTGACACTTCCGATATGAGTTTAATGTTAATCACTGCCTCTGAGGGAAGACGGCAAGAAGAGAGGAGAGGGGAAAAGATGAGAGGAGAAGAGGAAAGAGAAAGATAATAAGATGGGAGGAGGGGAGAGGGGAGGAGAGGAGGGGAGAGGAGGGGAGTGGGGAAAGAGAAAAGAATAAGAGAGGAGTGTGTTTTATAAACCTTCACCATTCCAAGGCTGGGTGCCACTAGAGAATCACCAGCTCTCAGAGGATTTTAGCTGAGAATTAATGTGAATAGCCCACCAAGTACACAGCACACACAGTGTGTGTGTGTGTGTGTGTGTGTGTGTGTTTGTGTGTGTGTGTGTGTGTGTGTGTGAAAGAGAGGGGAGAGTGTGTGTGAGACTCCCATGGTCCTGTTTGCTGCCAAATCACATTCATTATGGTTCACTCATGACTGTGTATTTTAAACAGATAGGCCGTCTCCTGCTTAAGTGCTGTTTGCTGACATCTATATTGTGAGCGGCCAGTCGGGACTCCTGCTTTTGCATTGGGGATACCGTCTCTCCAACACAAGTGACTGCCAATGAATGCAGCCCCCCCCCCCCCCCCCCCAGCTTTACCAGCCCTACCAGTCCTCTCCTGCCTTGGCTGGCTGATGTGAACACACAGACTTGGGTAAACTAGGTCAGGGGTTCTCAGTGGCAAAATAATAAGGCACACAGACTGTCAGCAGGGGGCCGCGCTACGCCTATCAGGCCCGACCAAGGAGCCACGCTTCCCCCTCCGAGCCCCATGAATGCAGCCTCACAGCCAGCCAATCAGTGCTCTATACACTAATACAATACAATAAACATGGAGATAGAGAGCCAGTGAGAGAGAGAGATAATCTTGACACCATATTGGGCTCCAATCACTCTATACATTATCACTACTACATAACAGCCAGCTAAGCTACATGCTAAACAGCCTGTTTTTTCTTCTCAGCAGGTGTGCCACGCCCAAGCATTGCACAGGTACAGTAGTACAGGTACAGGAGTACAGGATGAGTACAGGAGTACAGGAGTACGGAAGTACAGGAGTACAGAAGTATAGAAGTACAGGACAAGAGAGCAAGTCATTAGCCCTCCCAACACAATTAAACATGGCGTAGAGGAAAGCTGTAAAAAAGATGATGCAGGCTAGAGCACATATAGACAGAGACAAACCAGCACCAAAATACACACACACATACACAGAAATTTGCACTCAGATACACTGCAAAGACAGACTTCAGTGTATGTGTATGCGCACACATCACACAAACACAGTTTCTTGTTCTAATTTTAGTGTCAGCACCCCAAAGGTTTCATCAGAAAGAAAGAAAACCAAGAGTCTGCCTTATTTGAGGTGAGAAACTGCAAGAAGAAAAGTATGGCGTTGGCGTATGGTAACACAATCACCTCCAGCTACAGTCAAAACAAAGGGCTCTGACTCCAGACGTACACGAAAAATGGAGAAAAGAACAATAACAACAACAACAACAACAGCAACAATGTCGACGGAGGCTGCAGCAAAACATCGAGAGAAAAACAAGTCCCAAAGACTCCTTAAGCCCATGCACACTCTTCTACTGAGCCACACCACACCAGCAATTACTCCTCAGCTCAACAGTCAGGGAACCAAGCACAAAACAATGCATTACAGACACACACACACACACATACACACATAACCAACACACAAATATACAGACACACACCCCGACAGACACACAGAGTGGCCAGTGAATGGGGTGGGGGGGGGGGGGGACAACGTAAACAGAATAGATTGCGGGCGCCTGTAATCAGCTTTTCCACTTTTCCACTCAGTGCATGTGTGACAAAGGCTAAGTGACAAATATATAAATAAGTCAATGTGTGTGAGCGACGGCAGCAGCCAGGAAGACGTGGAGCTCGTGGAGCGCGGCAGCCATTAGAAGGGGCTTGGAGCCGGACAGACGCAGTGTGAGACTGGGGCCTTGGAGGAATAATGGAGGAGGCTTATTATATTAATGAAGGGTTCTACACAGCTGCCAGCGCTGGGATTTGCATGGTCTTTTTCTTTTTTTTTGCACTCTCTCTTTCTATCAATCTCTCCCTCGCTCATCTCAACACCCCCTCTCCCTCTCTCCCTCACTGTCATGCTTTGACTTTGACTCTCTCAATCTATTTACTCCTTCACTCTTTCTCACACACACACAGACACACACACACAAACACAAACACACACACACACACACACACACACACACACACACACACACTGTTCTCCTCTGCCCTCTCTCTTTTTGTTCTCTCTTTCTTTCTCTCTCTCTCTCTCTCTCTCTCTGTGGGCAGTGATTCAAATCTGGCAGGCAAATCTCCTGGACACCTCTGCTGTCTCCTGTCTCTGCTGTTGCTGAGGCTGACGCAGGCCCTCTGGCTCCAAATGAGATGGAGGCGTCCCCACACCCACCACACACTCAGCCAAATGCCTGCCCCCCATACACACACACACACACACACGCATAAAAATTCCATCTTCAGAGGATAGCAAGGCAGAGCTGACCTAAGTCTATCCAACACTCTCCTCTCCTCAACACAACCACACACACACACACACACACTTGAAGACTCAGACAAGCTTGCTGAGGACACCGAAACAGCCAAGACACAAAAACAACAAAATGCTTACCAAAGATTAGTCTACTTATAGTCTTTGTTGTTGTTTATTGGTAATGGACCAGACAGTAAGATTGCAGGAAAAATGATGATAACTGTGTGTGAGTGGGAGAAAAGTCAATGCATGGGGTTGTTCTAAAACTGGTCAACAGTTGTCCATAAAAATAAGAGAAAGGGAGGAAATAGGTAAATATAAAGCCCATTCCCTTCAACACAAACAAGGCTTTGAATACAAACAAAGACACTCTGAGGGCTTCAAGGGAAAAGCCTGCTGCACCTCGTACATTTTTTAGTCCAGTAGCTCTTGTTTGGGTTTGTTGTCAGACGCCTGACAAATCCTGACAAATGCAGCTTTCATGCGATCTCACACAGTTTACAATTTGTTATTAGGGGCCTAAACATGCTTCGTCTACAGTGAGGCTGGCCTCATTTGACTTGAGGTCACACGTCTCTAGGGAATAGAGAGAGAGAAAGAGAGAGAGAGAGAAAGAGACAGAGAGAGAGAGAGAGAATTGTTAGGCGATTGTTAAAAAGAGAGGGGAGAAAAGGATAGATAGGGGATAGATAGAAAAGGTACATGAGGGAGAAATAAAAAGAGGGGAGAGAAAGACAAAGAACGAGGGAGAGAACATTAAAGTAATTGGCCCAGCTGTCCAATAAGAGTGTCTTATTGTATGAAAGAGGACAGACATGTGAGGACTGTCCATCGCCGTCCTGAGCTGTCCCTATTAGGGCCACCGAGATATACCGAGATATAAGCCATTTTATTGTGGCAGTTAATGATTCCTGATGACAGCCCTGAAAAGCCAACTGACCAACTAAACCAGCCACTACCAGACGCTAAGAAGGGAAAAAGCTAAAGCCCTAAAAAAACAGTCCTGTTAGCAAGGAACCCTCTGTCCAAGAGCTATAAAAACAATTCTGGGGAAAAAAAGCAGAACCATCTTTAACGTTTGGCAGCAGCACTGCTCCCCTGCGTTGTCTAAACTATGTGCACAAGCCTGAAGCAACACAATTAAATACAGCACGAGCTGAGAGTCATCAATAAAGCAAACTGTAAAAGCGCAATTACTCTCCTAGCATGGGCCTGCTGAAGGGAAGGGAACAGCCTGACGAGTGTTTACCACAACAACATATTTTTACAATGATCTGAACGTTTCTACCCTGAGCCAATTTGCTCAGAGTTTCCACAAAATCGCTTCACTTCCCACAGTACCCCCACCTCCAACCTCCCCTGCGCCCCCCGACCACATCCATAAAGTCCCTAAGCAGACCCTCACCAAGTTAACGTGAACACACACTGACACGGAAAATATCTGTCAGTGCTGCTAGCTGTTATTCCACACTTTATGGTGAAAAATGTTGCCTAGGCCTGAGAGGCCACAGACAATCTCTCTCTCTCCCTCTCTCTCTCTCTCTCTCTCTCTCTCTCCCTTGTTCTCTTATTCTGTCTCTCTTTCTTGGGCCTCGACCTTCGCTTGATTATTTCTGTAGTTTGGGCTGTGAGATCAAGTTTCCTTGGCTACTGCGATGGACTGAGGAGGGAACCAGCAAAGACTGAAATAAAACAGAGAGAAACAGAGAGAGTGAGAGGAGGGAAAGAGAAGGGGAGGGAGAGAGGGAGAGGCATTCTATTTAAATGGGGCAAGAAGAAGATAATTGCTTAAACGTTGGACTGTGCGGAGAGAGTAAACAAGCAGGGAGCTGGAAAAGGACGTGGGCGCGACCCTGGCACTCCTTCAGGAGGGGGAAGACCAGCGTCAGCGACGGGTCACATGACCAGGCGGCACATGGCCCACAGGACTGGAGGCCTTGGAACGGCCGACCCCTCAGACCCGACCCGTCCTCAACCCTGTCACAAAGACGCTTAGCAAAGCCAGAGCCTGAAACACACACTCCCTAACACACACAGACACCCAGCCTAAACACACATTCACTTTCCTTACAGACACACACATAGAGGGCCTGCAGAATATCTACTGGGAAGTGGGGAGAAAAAAACTCTAATTCTGTTGACTTGGACACACACACACACACACACACAAACACACACACCACTACCACCTGCCGTATTATTGAGGGAGACATAGAGATGATGATGCTATAGAATTATGGAATTGATTAGATTTGTTGGGCCACTCTCAGTAGATTTGCTGCGTGCCTCTCTTTTCAAATGTCAAACTGCATCAAACTGCATCTCTATCATCCCGCTATTCCCTCCTCAGAAAGGTCCGTCTGATGAGACCAAGACTTGCTTGCCTTGTTGCTCTGTGCCACAGATCAAAGCATTGAGTTTGGGGGAGCATTCAGGTCATGGTTTGGACTAATGTGTTATGGCATGAGGGAAACACCCACAGCGGTGAATGGAGGTCATTAAACAGCACCAGAACAACACACTCACACTTGCTGATCTCTGTTTATTACTTTTTCTTTCTTTCTTTTGTCTGTCTTTTCTCTCCTATTTCTCCCACTCTGTCTGACTTTTCTTTCTTCATTTCTTCTCTCTGTGTCTCCATCTTTTTTTCTTATCCTCCCTCTCTCTTCATCTCTCTCTTTCTTTATCTCTCTCCCTGCCTGTTTCTCCTTCCTCCTTGTTCTGTGAGCTGAAGCAGGCTCGAGCAGAAGAAACATCCGGAGGATTTAGCATGCTGATGACAAGGCTGGGCCACGCTACGTTACACCATGGGGCTCCAGTGCAGCTTCAAAGGACGGGCCGTGTGATTTGTGAGCCATGCGCCCCCCTCACACACACACACACACACACACACACACACACACAGACTCACCTTGCTACGGACTGACACCAACTCCAGTGGAGGAATCACAGACAGGTCGGCCAACCCCTACCACTCGCGCCCCCGCTCCACCCCCAGCAGTCTGCCCTTCTTGGCCTCCCGTCTGCGTGCCTGTGGGACGGGCCGGGATGATAAGTGTGAGGTCAACCAGCGGAGGTGCAAACCAGTTGTGTGATGTTTTCAGGAAAACAAATCATCAAAATGCAATAGCGGTGGAGCACGTGCATGAATATTCAGAGAGGGCAGCCAGAGAATGAGAATGAGAGAGGGAGAGAGAGAGAGAGAGAGAGAGGGAGAGAGAGAGAGAGAGTGAGAGAGAGAGAGAGAAAGTGAGAGACGTGCATGCATCAGGCAAGTAAAGAGAGAGAGGTAGAGAGAGAGACAGAGAAAGAGAGGCAAAAGGAGGACAGAGGAAAACGGTGTGAGAGAGAGAGAGAGAGAGAGAGAGAGAGAGAGAGAGAGTAAGAGAACCCCCAGCAGCAGCACTGCACCACCTAACGTCTCGCATTCCCCTTCAACCCCCATTACAACAAAGCGGCGCCGGCGAGCGTCAGCGCCTGTCAGCGGCTCTCCCTCTAAGCCGCGCCGACAGGAGCCCATTTTGATTCCTCCACCGGCAGTCCGAGCAGGGCCGGGGGGGCGGGGAGGGGCGGTCCACTTTGGGCAGGGGGGTTAGGGGAGAACATTTACATGTAAATCCAAATGAGCCAGCGCTGAATGCAGATGGGGGGAAGAAAGGCCTGGAGAAACACAAAGAGCTGGAAGTGTCCGCCCCATTCTCCTCTTTCATTAGAAATCCATGACAGAAGCCAACTGCTGTCCAGGTAAAGTCGATATGGTAAATCTATTAATGCTCTGTCACTTCGCGTTACTGCGGCGACTTCCTCAGCCTTCTTGCCTACCAAAGCGCTCGCAGGAAATTTCTAGGAAATAATCGATGGTCATTTGCATTGCTTAAGCAGCATGTGCACATGTAAACTGGTTAAAGTGTACACTAAGGCTACATTACTAGCATGTATAATATATCCCAGGTATGGGCAATCTCTCAAAAGACTTTGGCTCATAGGAGGAATATTTAATCAAATAAGATTAGAAATTTCTTTTTTTATGGCACTGCGCACTTGCAGTGCCTATGCAGCTAAAGGGTCATCAGATTATCTGAACCAGTTCGGGACCAGGTCCGTTACGACCCGCACCAGATCCGGCTGACACAAGGCCTGATGGTGCTGGCACATGATGGCCTCTCTGAGGCCTCGCTCCCTTTCTTTGCATCACATGAAAGCCATCGGTCCTCATCTCTTGCCTCGCATCACTCCGGTCTGTTTGCTATTTATTCCACTTCACAGAGGAGCACAAAACAGGGCGGGAAAGAAGGAGAGAGAGTGGGAGCAAGAGAGAAAGAGAGAGAAAGCTGGAAACGCTCCGAGGCTCTTTGATATTCCACCACTTCACAGGGGAAAAGAGGGGAAGAGAGAGCGGTAGCGAAAGAGGCAGAGAGAGCTAGGGAAAGATGAACAGAGAGAGAGAGAAAGAGTGAGTGTGTGTGTGAGAGTGAGAGAGTCCATACATTAATTGCTGCTCTGGAGCACCAGTTGATTTAGTGTTTTCAAGGGCCCTCTTCATCAAGGCGAGCAGTCTCTAGAGACTCTCCTCCCCACCCCGAGGGAAGAGAGTCTTTTTGAGCTCCTCTTGACGTCAGCTCCCCCTCACTCCCCTCTCTTCCGACACCTTCTCCACCTCCAGCCCCAGCTTCAGCTCTAGCTCCGATTTTGCAGCGGCCGAAGCATTACCTCACTCTCTCAAATCACCCACAATGCACTGTGGTCCTCCTCTACTCATCTTCCTCTTCTCTCTCTCTCTCTCTCTCTCTCTCTCTGGTACCTCGGCCTCACCAGAGCCCTCTTTTGATCTCTCTCTTTCTCTCTTACTCTCTCTCTCCTTTCTTTCTATGGCCTCTCTCATGCATGACAAACTCCCTCGGGTTACAGGATGCACTAAGCTGTTAATTACCCCTGAGCTCAAAGCAGAGGGACAGGGGGCACAGGCGACACTAGAAAAACAGGCCGATAAAAGAGATCCTCAAACTGAGCCGACTATCTAACGCAGGCAAAAAAGAGAATAATAATAACAAAAGAAAATTCTGTATAAATCTAGCAGGCCATGCTCAATGTTAATGCAAATAAAAGCCTTAGCTTTTACATTCTGTCAGGGCAGATTTCTGCTGCTTATTAAGAAACCTTATTATGGACCCAGTGTTCACAAAATGGTTTGGGGGGGAGAGAGGACAGGAGAGAGAGACAGACAGAAAATATAATCAAGCTCCATGAGACGACCAACAATGAAAGGGAAAGGAGAGACAAAGACATACATAAAAGGTAAGCAAGGGAGAGTGAGAGAAAGGGAAAAAGAGAGGGTTAAAGACAGGGAAGGAGATAAAAACTGCAAGCAAGAGGGCAAAAAAAGAGAGGAAATGAAAAAGTGTTTAAATGAGCCTCACACTGGGTGCACTCCCAGAGGGGAGTCTTAAATGAAGCTGGCCAGGCCAGACATGTCCCTCTCTCTCTCTATCCACCTCTATCCATGCCTCTCTCTCTATCTCTCATTCTGTCTTCATCTCTCTCCACCTCTCTATCTTTCTTTTTCTCCCTCTCAATCCCCCTCTCTCTTCCTCTTTTTCTATCATTCTCTATCTCTCCTTCCCCATCCCTCTATAGCTTACGACAATGACGCACACTTCCTTCCTGCCTGACAGACTATGACTGAGGACCCATCTGCAGCCTAACAGGGAGCCAAGCCGAGGAGACACTGCGTCTGAGCTAGTAAAGAAAGAACAGGGGGACAGGGACAGAATGAGAGGGAAAGAGAAAGAGAGAGAGAGAGAGAGAGAGAGAGAGAGAGAGAGAGAGAGAGAAAGAGAGGGACAAAATACTGGACTGTCTTGTTTCCATTCACACCAGTGTGGCATGTCTTCCTAACGGGCCCCTCGTTTACCCCTGCCACACACACACACACACACACACCCTCAAACTCATTAACAGGAGGTGTTAGTGGGTCTGTCGTCTTCAGGATGCGGCGTTACGAGGAACAAGAAGGAGAAAGGGTGTGAGATAGACATAAAAAGAGAGATTGTAAGAGAATGAGAGAGAGGAAGAGAGAGAAAGGAGAGAGCGGTGAAAGAGTGAGAGCTGTATGGAGCGTGGGGGCCTCAGTGACAAACAGGCCGTGAAAAACATTCCTCTCACACTCTGGCTGTTTATTCATGTCGACGAAGCCAAAGCGGTCGGCCCTGCACCGTCACGTCCGACGCCTTTTCAGCCGCCTCGCTTGCTTCCCACAATATTCCCTGAGCTTCCCGGCCAAAGCCGTGCTCCCGCATTCACCAGGGAATGTGGCCCTTTTCACCGCTCCCACTCCCCGCCCGTGAGACCCCACACCACCAGCCCCCGGGCCCCCACCCCCCACCAGCTTCTAAACATGTCAAAAATAATGCAATGCTGCTCTCCACAGAAACGCTTCCTTCAGCACTCAGCTCGCATTGATAGCCTCCTTTAGTGAGTGCTTATATAAGCCCTATAAGCCCTGGTGGCCATGTATAGGACCCAACCATGCTAGCTGCACTTCTATAGCCGGGCATACATTAGCCACATGAAGAGAACTGGAAAGCATTGCAGTTTTGCACTGAAGTCAGCAATGTCAAAATTGTCACCGAGCACCCATGGGAAGGCATCACACACACTCACCTACACACACAACGCTCAGAAATTCTAACACACACTCTCTCACACACAGGCACACACAACCACAAAAGTCCTCAGTACCACACACCTCATTACCAACTATATAGTGATGTGCTTTGAACTCCTGCGTTCAGCTCCACAGAAGCCTCAGTGTTAATACATCTGATGGGAAACATGCAGGGAGAGAGAGAGAGAAAGAGCAAAGGAGTGACAGAAACAGCGCAAGAGCGAGGGAAGAGAAGAGGATGACAGAGGGATGAGAGATAAAGATAAAAGGCTGATGTGAAACAGAAGCACACAGTATACTGAAAGTGAGTGTGGCTAAATGACAGCCCAGGCCTCTCTCTCTCCCAGTGGATAGAGCCCATAGAAGGTGTTCATTACATTTTACAGAGCGCACCAGCGACCTAATGTAGAGTCTAAGCCAACTGGAGGGTCACAGCGGGTGTGCTTGTGTTGGCGTGCCCTAGGCTAAGGGCCGCACCTGATTGGCTACTGGGAGCTGGAGGCCAGAAGGGTCAGAGGGCAGCTTGCTTAGCACAGACCCGTGGCTAACCGTCTGACCGCTAACTTAAACAGCAGCAGTAGAAGTAATGGTGCGGAACCAGAGACAGATCATGTGACCAGATCCCATGTGTATGGCGGGGGGGGGGGGGGGGGGGGGGGGGGGGGGAAAAGGGGGGGTTATGGTAAAGAAAAAAGGGAGAAAAGAGTGGAAAAGAAGGATTAATGAGAGAGGAAGGGAAATAAATAGCGAGGAGTGAGTGAAAGAGTGAGTGAAAATGGGTGGGAGACAGATAGACAAAGCAAGAGAGTGAGAGAAAAATGGAGCAATATGTAGGAGCATGACAGGGCGATAGTAACAAGAAAAAGAAGGCAGTGATACAGGGAGAAACAAAGCAAAAGTGAGTCAAAGAAAAAATAGAATGAGCATGACTGATCGATATAGAAAGAAAGAGAAAATGAGTTCTACAATGAGGAGTGGGAGAGAATGGGATAGAGGGGGAGAAATAGAGAGGAAACAGAGAAAAAAATAAAGAGAGAGAATGAGAAAGAATGTAAAAGACAGAGGATTGAAAGAGAGATAGAGAGAAAGCAAGAAAGAGGGTAGTGAAAGAGAGAGAAAGAAAAAAATAAGTAAGAGGAGTGTGTGCGAGAGTGCTCTTCCAGCAGCCTGTGTTGGGCTCTCCCCAGTCTGCCACTCCAGCTTCTCCTTTCACCTTTCCTTTCTGCTAACTCCACATGCTAAGTGGGGACATTGTTACGGTCAATTTGTCCCATTCACAATCCCAGTGGGCAGTGTCCTTTTTTGCCTGATAGCCGCCTTTGAGGGACACAGACCTCGCAGCCTGGGAGGGCTTGACATCAAGATACTGAGGCAGAGATGGAGAGAGAAGAGGTGAAGGGGGAGAGAGAGAGAGAGAGAGAGAGAGAGAGAGAGAGAGAGACAGACAGAGAGAGAGAGAGAGAAAGACAGATGTAGGAAGGGAGAGAGAGAAAGAGAGAGAGGGGGAGGGGAAAGCCCCAGGCTACAGGTTAGCTTTAGCTCCAGGGACAGCTCCAGGCTCTAAGCGCAAGACTGACCAGCCAGTCGGCCAGCCTGGTCCTCCTCCCAGGGAGCACTGGAGGACGTGGACAAAAAAGGACTCCTGTGGCTCCTGCGGGGGGCTGGAGGTGTCGCCTCCTCTCTCTCCCGCAGGTGACGCAAGTGCAAGGAGGAGAGAGAGGCCCCCTTACAGGGGGGCACCTGTTATTTTGGCACAGCAGGCATGACACTTGCACTGTGGGGGTTGTCGCACGGCTGTCGGGCTGATGGGTTTGTGGCGGGGGGCTGGATTTGTAGTAACAGGGCCGCCATTCAGTACATCTAGTGAGAAACGCTACACTGCACACATGTGCAAATACACAGAATAACAGACACACACACACACACAGACTGAGGTGTTTACAAATCCTTCTAATTATGTGGAAACGGTCCAAATGCAACAATGAAAAACAGCTGGGTTTCTGTGTTGGCTGCAAAGCGCTGCGGGATCCTACACATCTCCCACAACTAAGTAACTTCCTAACTCGTATAAGTCCAAAGTGCTGGTCTTGGGGTGGGATTAGTACGGCTCCACTAAGCAGTGCGTTGGCCTGTGACGCACGGATGGAAACCGGGCCGGCAGCTGCTGGGTGTTGAAACCCTCTCACAGGCGAACAAAGGAGTACGGATCCAGGCCGTCAGCCACCGATAGCCTCCGCCGAGCCACTTAACCTCCACAGCCCACCGGAGGAAATTGCAGAGAAAGGGGCCAATTTTTAAATCCTCCCTCCCTGAAAATCTTATCAGGTGTTGAAGAGTTTTCTTTGCTTCACCAAACTAATTTGTTTCAAGGGGAAATTCCTTGCATAATCAAACGGATGTGTGCATATGTGCATATGTGTGTCTGTGTGTGCACATGTACTAAAGATGTGTTCATAGCTGTGTGAGTGAGTATGATTCTGTGTATGTGTTTGTCTCTGTGTGTGTGTGTGTGTGTGTGTGTGTGTGTGTGTACATCGTGAAGAACTCTGGCTATGAGACATAGAGGGAAGGAGGGAGGAAACTCCCTTCTCATGCAAGAGCAGCATGAACCATGAATCACCGGCTCCGGGCATCGGCTCCATGCTCGCTTCTTGCAAATCGAGACAAATGATGAGACACAGCCCAAACGGGGCCACAGCTTCTCCGCTCGGCTCCGCACCACACCCGCTCTACCTCGCACGGCCATGCCTCGCCCTGACCCTGCTTGGCCCCAAACAGCACAACAGCAGCACCTTTACCACACCAAAACACGCTTGCAGAGAAAACCTGCAGTTGGAGCCCCGCAGGGCAAAGCGGAGCGGAGGAAACGGCTTGTCAGTGGACAGTTAAAGGGCTCCTTCTCCTTTTCAGTCTGACTGACATATGAGAGGGAGGGGAGGGGAGAGACCTGCCCTCTTCCCTTTTCGCCCCAGCTATCTTTCAGCCTGCACTGCACCCAGTGAGGAGAACTGTCCACCCAGCTCTGTTCTTCACTGTCTCTGCCCAGTTCTCTCTCCCTCCCTCCCTCTAAGTGTTTCTCTCTCTTTCTCTTCCTCGCTCTCTCTCAGACCCTTTATTGGAATGCTCTGACCCTTGGGACTTCACTTACTTTTTCTCCCTTTCCAGTCCACAAACCTCAGAGGCCAACAAAAGGCAGCTCAATGGCAATTTGAATTTGAAACAGGGGGCCACAACAACCAAAAAAAACTCCAAGCTCAGACATCCAGAAACTTCTATGAGTGTTTGAGAGAGTGTGTATGTGTGTTTTAAGAGAGCCAAAAGCCAATTGTTTATCTGTTTCCACATTTACAGATATGTTAAGAAAGGAAAGGGACAGAAACACAAGCAACTCTTACAGAGACTACAGCATAGACTGCATTGAGTCTGTTCTCAGTCAAGCAGCTGGTGCAAGTAGAAACAGCAGTGTGTAGGGTGCAGGACTGGTAAGGGACAAGCCCTGCGGGCGCGCGCACACACACAATCACCACCACAGAGAAAGACAGAGCTCGTGATATGTTAGCGCTGGCATTATTTTCCTTGGTAGCATAAACTGAAGGTACACTGGAGCCATGGTTATTCATGGTTCATGATCCACCTACACGTTTTTCAGATGAGATTCAATCATGGCTCGGATGCCATTTCATCTCACAGTCAAGGCTCTTGTGTAATTGAAGCGTTCGCTTGCCTACGCTTTCTACCAACTGAAATGTCCCAAAACAAGCGAAATGCTCCATTCTGTCAGTAATCAGGTCGGATTTGTTTTCATTTAATTAAGTAAAAACGAGACACTGCTTTCAAAGAGAGAACAGTGGATCACGAAAATGTAAAATTGGAAGTAAATCCAAAAGGCAATGCATGACATCTCGGGTAAACTCGTCACTTGTCTATCACCTGTTCATAAACAGTACAGGAAGAAAACATAATATCCTCACGTGGTTCAATCAGTCAAGTTAATTAAGTGAGCAATATTTATAATATTTATAAAACATGTAGCCTACAGTAGCTTTAGACTTGCAGCACTGTCATAACATTACCGGGCGCATTACTGGGCACAATAATATTACAAAATCAAAATGCTCTGCATATATAAGCGACAGAAACCGGCAAATAAAATTAAATAAAAATAATGAGGTAACCATTTCAGCTAAGTAAAACATTTATGAATGTTACGACAAATGGATGAACGGCAAAACATTATGCATCCGAGTAATTGTGCATTATCGCAGATTAAATGCGCGATTAAAAAAAAATAGCTTTATCGTGCACACCTATACATCCTTGATTGGGCTAAATCGGTAGATATTACCGCACACTTACCAGCAACTGTCGTATGGTGCACCGGGTGCGGGGTCTTTGAATTCACGACTCCTTAAAGTCCCGCTTCTCTTGGACTAAAATCCAGACTGATGAAAGGTAGTGTGTTGCGGTTCTCTTCAACTGAGAGACTAAAGCCGTTAGTTAACTACTCCTTTCAGTCGCACCTGTCTCTGTCCAAAACTGTTCCCATACGCCGGCGTGACATCCTTAAGACAACTGTCTCGCGGGTTGTGTGTCTGTATCCCAACTACCCCCCAACACACACAACACCACCTGTCCCCGGTGGAAAACAGACCACAAAGCTCTTCTATGCCGCTTCTAAACACATGGCACTCCGGCGTAGTTCTGCGCCGATATCCTTCTCAGACAGCCGTCCAAAATTCCTAAGTAATTTGGAATCGCTGGTGGCTGTAGCTGATGTTGAACGACTGGTAGCTGAAACAATCCATGCAGCGCCCCGTAGCACTGAACCATCTGTACCGTATGAAAATTACATCTGTTTCTTTGCTTGGTTGGTTGCGAACAGTTGCGTTTTTAACCACTAATCCCCACAATAGTTATGTTGTGCTCCTTGTAGCTGCGCACGCTTGCCGCGTTTGCCAATCGAATGTCATTGCTATGTTTTTTTTCACTCCAGCTCTCATTGAAAGAAGGGGCTGTTCATCTGTTTGGTATGCGCCTCCAAACCAATTTGGTTCAGCCTCAGAATTCCACTTGAAAGGATCTTCCATTCAGCAACACATATCGGATATTTTCTTTATTCCTTCGCGTCCCCCGAAGCGCATTGCCGAAAGGGAGGAGGATCACTGTTTCAGTTTTAGCGCTGGACCAGCGGTGCAATAGGCTACATCTTCAGCTGCACTGGGCTCCCTGTCACCCAGAGCGATCCAAAAAACTGGAGTCAATGCCAAAACCTGAAGCAGAATCAAGCGTAGCCTGGAATGGGATTAAATTAATGGCTTATATTAATTGAATTAACAAGTTAATTTTTAAATTAAGGCACATGGGTCTGAAGTTTTTAGCTTTGAACAGCGTTAGAAGTGTTCATCGCATAGCTTCTTAAAAGTTTAAATATTTTTGGTGAATGTAAATAGTAAGAAATATTATTTCCTGTAATAATTCATTGCAATGGTTATTCCTAATGGAGGAGTTGTGAACACAGCTTAAACCAAGCATATCCAAATGTAACATGTGTGGTGCAAATGTCCTGAGGTCAAATTTCAAATAGCCACTGCCTCCATTTTGCAAAGGCGGTCATACAGAAAGTTTCATGTGGCATGCATTTACACTCTAGCCTGCCTGACCTTGTTAAAGGACATATTTGTGGTCCCAGTGGCAATACACACACAAATTAACCATCTCCCAGGTCAACATTCCCAGGACCCCACTCGCTTTCAGGTCATTTGATGCTTTCTTACAATGCTGAGTAGTAAGTACACAACCAATTTCACCAGACAGACAAACAACAGAATAACAATTGAGCCTTGCCACTCAGAGCACTTTGTGTTTCGGCAGTGCTGTGCTGAGGGGGTGGGAGTGGAATATAATACAGTTGATGACTGTACCCAGACCAGCGGACAATGCTCAATGAGTTGAGTCACTATTCAAGCAGCACAGGGCCCGGGGCGAACACCTGAGAGAGGGGGAGAGACAGAGAGAAGGAGGAAGAGAGAACGTGTAAGACAGAGCACTGGTCATGTTAATTACAAGCCAAAGCTCTCGGCTCCACGGACCTTAGAGCAAGGCCTGTCACCGACCTAATCCCAGGCTATCCAGTTAATCCCATTCTACCCATCCCTATCCCCTTCCCAGGCTCAAGGCTATCCCCTTCACTCTCTCTCTCTCTCTCTCTCTCTCTCTCTCTCTCTCTCACACACACACACACACACACACACATGCACCTCCAGAAATATACCCCCATTTATGTGAACATCCACAGCTTGTGCCTAATTAACCAGTGAGTAAAATTAACACTTGATTGTGGGAATGTTTGTGGGAATCTGTCTCCTGCTGATGACAAAGCGGCGATGCATTGAGTCAAAAATAAAAGGTTTGGAAAAGCACATGAATCCAATTTTTCACACAATTAACTCAAAAAGTGATTAGGCATAATTGACTTCCCTTAAAGAAGAGGGAGCACTGAGTGGCAGCTCCCCGTGTTTGCCTCAGTGGAGGAGGCAGGAAACTAGAGTCTTGTGTGCAGGATTAAAATTGGAGCAAGGAAACTCTAAGCCATACTCAGTATGGGAAAAAAAACTCTTTGATCTGAAGTGAAATGGTGGCAGGGGAGAGATGGAGGATGTCACTGATGTGTGTGTGTGTGTGTGTGTGTGTGTGTGTGCGTGCATGAGTGTAGGTGTGTGTGTGTTGAAGAGTCCGTGTCTGATCAGTTGAACTGATGTATGTCAGTCTCAGAGTCTGTCAATGTAAAAAAAGTGTGTGTGAGTCTGTGCCTAAAAATGTATCTGTGTTACTGTGTATGTCGGTGCCTACAAATGTGTGTGTATGAGTCTGTGCCTACAAATGCGTATCTGCCATCTGTATGTATGTGTGTGTGTGTGTGTGTGTGTGTAGAGGGGGCCCACTGGCAACTGTCATTAAATAAATAAAGAGGCATAAAAACAGGAGCTCACTGCGTTTGTTCTCATTGCCTTTCATCCCACGTCATCTTTGAGTGGTGCCATCGGAGCTGCAAGAAACTTGTGCTCCATGATGGAGTGCGGGATCGCAGAGGAGAGAGGAGAGAAGCAGAGTGGAGCGAAGAAAAGGGGAAGCACGGCACAGTAGACACACACACACACACACACACACACACACAGAGCTTAGCAGAAAGCGTGAGCTTTGATTGAGAACACCACTCTTTCTTAAAGCCCTTAATGTATCTGGGATAGTGGAGAAGCTGAGGCTCAGGTAGAGTTCTGGGAGTGTCTCTCCATGCAGAGGTATTAGTTGCCTCTCCCACCTATTGATGGTGCTGTGGGCCTGTGCAACTGGACAAGGTGTGGCCGGTGGTAGAGGGTGAGCGGTTGCCATTGTGGCTCCAACAAAGGAAACATGAGCCTCCTTCCTGAAATGACATATTGTTTCGCCAGCGGCATCGGCTGCATGTGATCACATTAAATTGGATTACATGCCATCATGAGCCCACCAGTGGGTCTCCATTTTCAGTGAGATATGATGGTGTCCTCTGATAACGATCATCCAATGGGGGCTGTAGGTGTACCATGACAGACTATTCTATCCCAAGACCTCTTCCACACAGCTGCCTGTCACATGCACACAGTTATTGAATTTAAGTAATTAACGCTGGCGTCAATCTTGTCTTCCCCAGGCTGGCGGCGCGCCATGACATCGTTTCGCATGTTGCCGTGCCAACATGAAACCAATTCCTTCCTTTGAAAAAACAAAAACAAGAACAACAACAAACAGAATATGGGAACACAGGTGTTCACTGTTAAAGGCGAGCTCTTTTTTGTATGCCACCTTTGCTTGTCTATTGCAAACCGTGAAGCGAAACCTCAAGCATAAGCTTGGGGGGAGGACATCAAAATGTAATCAACAAGTATTATGTGTACTGTGCCTGGTGTTATGATAAGAAGGCTCATTCTTGCTCTCTCTGTCTCTCCCTCTCTCTCACGCTCACTGCGTGTGGAGTCAAGTCTTACTGGATGGAAATACAATTACTGACTGTGTCTGTGCTTGGTCGACATCCAGAGCTGATAAGAGTGCACTGGTTGGGGCCAGCCTGTGGATGACCGTGTTATTGCAGTGAGAGGAGGCATTGTCATGGCTGCCATCAATCAGGCCATGTGAGTGTGCAGTCTGGTGTGGAGATGGGATGAGAAGGGCAGAGAGAGAGAGAGAGATACAGAGAAAGAGAGAGGAAGAAAGAGGAATAACAGAGAAAAGAGAGAGAGAGAGCAGTGGTGAAGGATGGAGAGACGGGGGAGGAAAGAGGAGAAGAGACAGAGGGGCATAGGAGAAGAACTGAAAAAGGAGGGCAGAGTGAAGAAGAACGATGCAGAGAGCGATTAGAGGGGAAAAGAGTGCGAGAGAGAGAGAGAGATGAATAGGAAAAGAGGGAGAACAGAGCGAGAGTCGTGTCCTGGTTCTCCCCTCTCTCTCCCCATCCACCATTACTCAGCCCTGCCTCACATGAAGGCTTTCTGTTTGGAAACACTCCAGAGGAGCTATTGGCCCGGCACTGTCATTCTCAATACAGTCACACTAAAGAGTGCCAATGAATATTTCAGAGGCCGCTTCCTCCTCAAGGCCCCCAGCATTCCTTTGTGCCGCTGGCATTGACCTGTTGGCTGCCTCCCTCTCCTCTGGTGAGCCATTCACAAACCGGTAAACAATAGCAGACTGCCCCTGGATTCAATGTTTATGTGATGTGCATGTGTGTGTGTTTGTGAGTGTGTGTACGTGTGTGTGCATGGGTGATGGTTGTTTGTACACATATGTACGGTTAAGGTCAATAAAACGTACTGTGATTTGGTAGAAGCCAATCAGCTTTTCTGTAATGCGCTACATATGCTCACAACCGTCCTGTCAGACATTACTTGTATTGTGTCGTTATTAAATTATATCACAGAGGCAAAGACATGATAAAATGCTCTCAATGTGGCTCATCTGTTTGTGCAGCAGTCAGACCATGAATGCTAAATAAAGACATTGTGTATATGTGGCAGTGGTTTCGAGGACAGGAGGGTGTGTGTCTGTCTGTGTTTTTCACAAAACTGGATGGTGTCCAAAGACAGAGAGGGCATTCCAAAGATTGTTATGGAATGTGGATAAAAGCAAACAGAACAGTCGCATTCCATCACAAAGGACGATGGGAAGTTCACACAAGAAACATTTCATCTTGAGATGGGTTGCTCTGTGAGCAAATGTGGACCACTCTTAGGCCTAATGTTTAATTAAACAGGATTGAATACAGGGCAGCTTCCAGGAATTAATGAGGGGGCAAGCCACACAAAACCAAGTACAAGATGTCAATGAGCTTTCCCTCAGAAACAGAATTATGATGATTTTACATTTCCTGAAGCTTTTCTTCTCCGCTCTGCCTTCTGAATCCTCTGGTGCGTGTAATTGTAATAGGATTTTTTTTCCACCCACACTCACCTTTGAATTGATGTAATGCCTTATACATTTTGCGATGAGGTTTGACAAATAAAAGAAAAGCTTGTCAATGCATTAAACTCAAATTCCATTTTCCATGTAAAACAAGACACCCAGCCCAAGCCTAGTGCCCACATCAAGAGAGTGGGTGACTTAGGGTACATTCACCTACACAGCTGGGAGGGGTGGGGGTGGGGGTTGGAAAACAGAAAGGGAAGAACATCAAAGAAAAAAAACTGAGCATCTGATCCACTGGGGGCAGATGTGTCAGGATAAAGAGGAGTGTCAGGTGAGTTATGTGCGTGGTGCATCTGATAGTCATTCGACTCCCCGATCAAAGATTCTACCTCCCAGTGATACATGGGCCTGGGCGCTCTTAATATGCAACCTCCACTCGGCCAAGGTTTCTCAACAGTATGTTCCTTAACGATATACTGCCTTGAAGGAAGGTGTGTGTTTGTGTGTGTGTGTGTGTGTGTGTGTGGACGGGGGTGGGGGGAAAGGCTGGAAATAGATCCCATTACACCACGGCAATGATTTGTTGCTATGTACTGTGTTACTGATACTGGATGTTGCATGGAGGAAATGTGATTTCGGATCTGAGCCTGTCGCGGCTGAAAACACAAAGGCTGAAAAAGCCAGATGGCGAGAAGTTAAAAGGTCATAACAGAATTTCTCAACCTTGACTGAAAATTAGCTCAAAATGGGGCCTGGAGTATTGGATCTAAATTGAAAGAGTCAATAATGCCAGAGGAAGTCCGTTTTTTACATCTGCAGATGAAGCATTCATACTGCTTCTATTAGCACATATGGAGAAATATTTTGCAATTACTAACTGTACTAGCAATGGTCTTTGTAATAGTCTAACTATACCAAGGGCTATGGTATTACACATTTATGAAGTATGTGCAATAACACACAGTCTTTATAAACTATAAACTTTAATCCCAGTACTATCTGTAGCCCTGAGCCTAATTTGACAAACAATCAATGTACAGATGTACAGTTTTTTCTTAATGAGGGGTTTTATAGTTAACAATCTTCTTGCATTATATTATCTAACCATTGGAAAGCACACAATTTAGGCATATGGGAATGATCATCTGGACCATTTTAATTAAGATAAGTGAGGTAGGTTATGAAACTTTATTTAACACAGATATGCAGCATTTACTGCTAAACAGTGACAGTCACACAGGCCAAATGACGTCAACGAAAAAGTTCTCGAGGTCTTTCTGTGTCCAGAATTTCAGTTGTCCAACTTGGCTACCAGAAACCCCATGAAAGGAGGAGAGGGATTCTTTTTCGATTCTCATGTTATCTCTCTAATCTTCAATTACTCAACATCCAGACCAATTTTGTTTCCAATCAGTTTTGTTCCACAAAGCAGACTGAGAGTAAAAGCAGAACCAGATGACTGCCCCCGGCTCCAGGGCACGCGGAAAGGGCCCTGGCCTTGGGATTCTAGGGTCTGGGGGGGGGCCTCCATGGTGGAGGAGGAAATATACAGGACACGTGGGAGCACT
This sequence comes from Limnothrissa miodon, assembly GCA_017657215.1. Classification (NCBI taxonomy): domain Eukaryota; kingdom Metazoa; phylum Chordata; class Actinopteri; order Clupeiformes; family Clupeidae; genus Limnothrissa; species Limnothrissa miodon. The sequence goes on along the minus strand of JAGFZM010006276.1, from coordinate 26,263 downwards.
CAATCCCGACACCCTGAAAAACATTGAGAGAGTGGGGGAAGAGGACTGTAGCCAAAGATGAAAACTACACGTGCCAGCAGAGAAAAAACAGGATCCCCGGTCTAATCAAAAGTCAGTGATGGCCTGCTTTTAAGTCATGCGAACATTGTGTGTGTGTGTGCAAAGAGAAGAGTGCGTCTGTGACTCTGTGTGTGTAAGAAAAGAAAGTGTGTGTCTGAGTGTGTGTCCAAGCCTGATCCTGAGCGCTCACAAGTGGATTGTCTGCAATAGATATGCAATCTTAATCCAATTCCCTTTATATGTGGATAAAAAAAACAGAAGTCATCAAAAGAGTTGGGGAGGATATTACAGTAATCTAATCTCCAGTTTGATTCCATGGGCTGAAATAATGACAACCCTAATGATATGTGCTTATATTGAAAATGGAAAGCCATAATGAAACTCAATGAAAAGGAAATGAAACACTCAATAATAAAAGTTATGGTTCCTCTCTGTATATATCTTTAAATAGAATGGTTTCATCTTTTGATCCAAACATTGCAACCTTTGAAGTTCTTTCCCCTTGGTATAGCACTGCTGATTATGAATATAAAGTTGAACCAATTGATGTCTATAGTTCCAGTTCCTCAAAGTACTTCTACATCAAGTGCAGTAAAGCAGTGATACCCTAATATAGTGGCAATAGCATCTTAATAACCATTATACTCACCAGTGAGAGGAAAACATCTATTAAGAAAATGAACAGAAATAGAAATATTAATATATTTAAAAAAAAATGTATTTCCACTCCAGCAAAAGAAACAATAATAGTCATAAATAACTACAATTGATTATTATAATAATTAAAATAATCAAAACATTTGGTAACAGTATGATTTGATGCAGTGTGTGTGTGTGTGTGGGGGGGGGGGGGGTGGGGGTAACATGGAAATCTCAAAGTGAGACCCATTGACAAAGAAAGACAAGTGTGCCACCTAGAGGCAATCAAAAGCAAGCAGTGTTGAAGGGAACACGCCCAATGCAGACTGGTTTTTACATCTCTGCTCCTTTCTTGCATCAACCTTCCTCACAGACATGTGAAATTATGAGTGGTGAATGGCACTACAAATCTCACTGGCGCTGCCTGACACTACACATCCAATCCTTTGAGCAAAGCAGAGACATTGTGCTGCCATTCAGGAGAGGGATTTGGGGCCATTTTTAGATTTACTGCTACAGAGTTCTAGAAATTACACATACTGCCATTTAAAACACAGCACTTCAGTCCATCCTTTGGCTGAATGTGGTTCATGACTGACTTTATTGGCATTAATAAGCCAAAGGGGACACAGAACAGATGAATGCCATTCAACTATTCCAAGTCTGATTGCAACCTTATAGGCTGGGGAATAAAATGGTGTTAAATGGTAACCCTTTTGGCAACCACAACTTCAGTTGATTTGTGACAGATCACAAGAGGGCTCTAAATGTACCCATGAAGACCGCTCTGTGGCCATGCACAATCATCCTTTATTCTACAAAGCCAAGATCAATTCCATGAGCCCTTAAAAAAGCCTTTATCTAAGGCAGGCCTATTCAGTTGGCTGCCTGCGGGCAACATGTGGCCCAGACGACTCTCCAGCCATAAAAGTAAAACATCATTCACAAGCCTCCAGAACGCAACTTAGGTGTTTTACAGAATATCAGAAACAGACCTAACCCTAGTTATGTAGTTACTTTGCCTTCCCCACCACCCCAAGTCATTTTAGATGCAATGCATATAAATTGAATGCATTCTCAATCTTTTTGAGTACTGAATGTTAGTTTGAAGGGTAACAAATAAAAATTGTTTTATAATTACAGTCACTTGATGATCTTTTGAAATGTGGTCCAAAAAAATTGAATTGAATAGGGAACTGAATAGAGTTAGATGGGGATATTGGAATGCAACAATTACAAACAGGATAGGCAACGCAACATGATTGTACACCTTAAAGCATCAGTCCTACAGGTCCATATCCATGCATAAGCTATGAACAGGCTCGAAAGACGTTAGGGACACATTTCTGCTGGCGCTGCCCAAAGGTTCGGTGGAAGCACTTACATCAACAAATTACAGACACATATCTGCCATTGAAAAAACATAACTGCAGGGAGAACGTCTTAAAACATATTTATTATTACTTAGCAAATATCTTGTTTATTATTGTTGTTGTTCCTGACAGCAGCTATGTGCTCTGAAGTATGTACAAACACAAAATCAAGTGGAAGAAAAAGAAACAGAGGAAAACAAATGAGGGCCCATAAAAAGTACGTAGCCTATAAAATAAGACACAGCACACACACACCCTGAGAAACAAAGGTGTCCATAACATTTGACAAGAAAATAAACAACTGAAAAAGTGTGCTCTCAATGAGGTAATTGTTCATATGGAATGGAATGTTTTCCATACTTTTCTGAAAGGCAAAATAAAACAAACAGTACTCTTATAAAGCCGCCTGGTTTAGAAAATCTTGCCTGATCAAATATATTTCTTCAAAGTGTGATAGACTATTTTATTGTATGGTTTAACAAGTAACAGGTCCGTTGTAAGGCACGAGATGACACAATTAGCAGATTACCATCACGTGTGACCTCCACTCACATTGTGTGGTGGCAATGCATGGCTTTGCTCCTCTACAACAAAGATCAGCTGTTTAAGAAAGAGACAAGGGTTTTCAGGGAGCTGGGCAGTACAGAAAATACAGATCAGAATTTCATTCTAATGGGATTTTAATACCACTTCACAATGTAATAACCTTTGAGGTCAATGCCTAGTTTTTGGTGAAGAGAGTCTAGGAAAATTAGCACAATTAATTTCAGAAAGATTATAGACAAAAAAAAACAAAAAAAAAAAAACAGCGCTACTGAATTCTACTCGAAAATTCTACACAAAAAATAAACATGGATACCTGCTATTGTAACTTTTTTTTGGATGGCTAAACTGTTTTCTTCATTGGACAACCACACTAAACAGTTTGCGCCTGTGGTATCAGATCCTATACCTGTCAATGGGAACGTATCAAATATATCTGGTAGGTAAGACATTTGGGGTGGCATAACATAACAGAGGACATTTCTTTAACAGCAGCAAACAGTGCCCCCTAGTGGTGATCTCGCCAAGCAACACCTATACTTTTTTTGTGAAAGGTAGCCATGGAAGAGCATAAACAGAGTCAAAACAAAAGTATTACGTCTATATAAAGACTATGGCTTTGTCTAGCTATGCCCTGGGCAACCCAAGGATGACAATTCCTTGCTAAGGCAGAGACAAAATCATGCAATGGACAACCTACCCCTTGTTGGTTTTGAAGCAAACAACTTCCAACAAGTTCTCATAGGATTAGAAGTAGGCAAACATTCCCTGACAGATTTGTGCATTTGCCTTAGGCCTGCGCTGAAAGCTTAAATCTGATTTATTTCCATTAATTAAGGCAGTCCTGAGTCGCACTTGATGAAGCACTTGGACCTTGGATCGTAACCTCAGTGTTCCACAGTCCTGAGCTTTCTCCACAAATAAAATAGAAAAAAAGAGCATTAAACTGGTCAGCAGCTACGTGAAAAACATACCATTAAAATGGATCCTTATACTCCTATTGCACCACAAAATCTTTTTTTTCTCGCAATGACGCACACAAGTTGAAACAAGATGGGCAACATCCTAGACTAACATTAATGAGAAAGCTACCTCCTTCTAACCAACTTCAGTGTGAGACTCCCTCAAAGCATTTCAATGCTGGGGACAAAGTTAGTATTTGACATAAAAGTATCAACCTTTAGCTTGCTACAGCCCTATCATAGCAGAGCCTTTCAATTTAGAACAAACCTAACACAGGGGGCTAAGAGTTAACCAAGCATTATTCTTCTTTCATAGATCTACTGCAAAAGCTATGCGCTTGCATGAATATTTTAAAGAAACAATACAATACAGAATGCTGATACTAAATAACAAATCTACAGCTGCGAACAGTCAATTTCACTCTAATAATACAAAAAAAACAATTACAAAACAAACAATGTAGTTCAGTTGTTTAAAGCGTTTAAAGAATGCTTATAGTCTCTAGATCAGCACACATAATTTGGGGTAAATGACTGAATACGACCTTGTGCAGTAATTACAGGGCAACCATACCCGTCTCCAGTATCAAAGGAGGCGGGCACTGTCCCCTCAGGGGCCCTTACGGGTGATCATTGAGGGCTGAAAGTCAGGGTGGCGGCGGGCATGCTTGACCAAGTGATCGCTGCGCATGAAACGCTTGTCGCACAGTGGGCACAGGAAGCGCTTTTCGCCCGTGTGCGTCCTGATGTGGCGTGCCAGCTCGTCAGATCGGGCAAACCTCTTGCCACAATCGGGCCACGAGCAGGGGAATGGCCTCTCACCTATAGAACACACACACACACACACTCATTGAAAAAGCACCACACCTAAACTAAAAGCAGGTCTTCAGCACCACAATTATAGTGACACCCTCCCAGCTTGCAGCCATGTTCATATATGATTTATGATCCATCCCTGACAACAGCAATGCTGTCAGTGAAGATCTGGTTGCAGCTGACTGCTATATTACCTATGATGACTTTCCCTTGTATGCTTGGTAGACATACAGACCATGCCAATTAGAAGCAGCCTTTAGCATAGAGGGAGTATTTCAGTTATAATATTGTTAGTAAAAACTGTAAGGAACCCACTGGTTTAAACTTGGTCTAGAGTGCAGGATGAGGAGGCATATAAAGACTTTACAACCAGGTTGCCTCATAACCATCACTGCTCTCAGCCATCTTAGATTCAGGAGCCATGTTACAGTCAAGCACCCATAAATAACACATGGGAGAAGGACTCCAAAGGCCATTTTGAAGCATTATGCTTCAGAAGCCCTTCTCCTGTTTTGTCATAGAGAGGAACTGAGATTATGTATCTGATTATGTGAAGGTAAGATGGTTTGGTTTGTACTGGTAGTTTGATTTTAGCTCTAAAAATTAAGATATAAACATGGCATTTGCCAAGTTTGGCCTACTGGCAGTAGGCTATTCGTTGTTTCTGAGAGTAGGCTACTGCCGTTTGTTGCCACCTTAAACTACCACCTGTTCGGGTAGGGATGAATATAAACAAATACATTGTGATATTTTAGAGCTTGAGTGAAATTTTCCGTGACTACAAAGATGACCAAGTTACAATAAACTCTTCTTATATCAATGAAAAGGGCGACAAAGACTGGTATAGCCAAAGTTATTTAGCTTTTCTTTGCATGCTTGCATAAGGATGTCGCCCACGCCTGGTTTGGTGTCTGCTCACAACGTGGACAGGGATTGGGAGGGTCTATTGTGTCAGGCAGTTTCTTCTACGAAGAGTTAGAAGAACTTTATGCTATTTTATTATAGGGTAGTCCTGCACGCATTCTATAACATGTCCCCTATTTGAGGAAACCATTTATAATCAAACAGGTAAACAAGTTTAGTGACGTCTTCTCAATACATTACGTACCTGTGTGTGTCCTCATATGTGCTTTTAAGTGCGACGATTTTCCATATGCTCGGTCACAGCCACTGAATGTACAATGATGTCGCTTTAAATTCGGCGATCCGTTTAATTGTCCTCTCTGAACACTGGGCGTCGGTGTAGCGGAAGGGGTCATGTTGGGGGTCGCAGTAGTAGAATCAGACAGCGTGGTATAACCGCTTTCCCCACACGAGAAGTTATCGGATGAGTTGCTGCTCTCCGAGTTGACCGACATGGGTCGAAACTTTCCATTAAAACCGTTTAGAATCCCAGCCGCAGAGATATCCCCGTCTTTAAGTGTGTCACGAACTTCTCTGTCCTCTCTCGACCCCTCCGATTCCCCAAGGGAGAGGTCCAGAGGCCCCAATGTGTTGGGGGAAACAGGGGTACGGTGATGTAAGACTGGTCCGCTAGATATCGACACCAGACACTCCGCAGCAAAGTAATCAGAATACGCAAACATTGCCATGGCTTTCCACGAGAATATGTAGTCAATGGCTACGCTCAAGTAAGCTGCTGCGAAAAGGTCGTCAATCGCGTAATTCGACGTTAAAATGTAAGTCTGATGTTCCAATAAATCGTGGTACGTACCATCCCTTTGTATCCGTATTTAGAAAGCGTCTCCCTCATGGCACTACCTACTGTAACGTGCGTTAGTGAGGCCGGTCATTGTGTCTGAAAAACCGGTTTAATTGACGAGCGCTCTCGTTTTAGGGAAACACGCAGGGTGACGCCTTCTGGCGTCTACTGTAGGAAATGTTTCAGAACCCGGCGTTTTTTTCTCTTCCCTTGAGGGGCATAAAGCGGATGAACGGTGTCCCATAACCCACGCCCACTCCACCAATCTCCCAAACAAGCTCTGACGACACAGGCATAGCTCCAGAACATAATTTGTAAATTTCAGTAAATATGTCGAATAGGTGTGGATTTAGTAGGCATGTCGTGTGTACCACACGCTTTAAAATGAATGTATACCATTTAGTAATTGGCCTACTTTGGAATCACAAACTCAAATCATGGACGCAGGTCTTGGCGCCAGTCAGTCACAGCCACCTTGGGGCGTTGTTTTCGATTAAACGGTCATTTCCTTAGTCCGTTTAGATACATGAGGTTGGTCAATAGGTGATATTGAAAAACAGCTCTTTGCCATTTTCACACGTGCAAAATTTACCACTCATGCCAGAGCGTCCTCTAAAAGTGCTTTCCCGAGATGACGGAATAGGCCTCAGACGACCTCACTACTACAGCATTTAGTGAGATAATGTGCGTTAATAAAGTCTACACCCCCACCCCAAACACACACCTCCCCAAAGGACAGGACAGAACAGAAAAACACACTTCCCCAACAGCTGGTGAACTTTGTGTCCCATACTGTTTAGCTCACTGAACATCACTGTGCCATGGCCACCAGCCACACTGCAAGAACAATGCTGAAAAGGAAGTGATGCCTGCTGCAGTGACTGAAGCCTAATCCACGTGCCAGGCGATTAGGGGCGTTTGTGGAGGAGCCCTGTGTATCTGCTTGTGTAGATGTGTTGTCTGCCAGAGCTGCAGTGGGAGGCGGTGTAGGAGGCAGCGAGGGGGCTTAAAACCCATCTGGCAGCACTGTGCTCGCTCCCTTCCTGCTCTACTTCTGCCACTACTCTTGCACACGTGCACACACAAACACAAAGAGGTAGAGAGAAGGGGTGGACAGACCTAGGGCTCGCACTGGAGTAATTAAAAGGACAGATAATTGGAATCTTTTTGTCACAGATAACAGCCAAGCCCATCTGTTCAGCCCCCCCACCCCCCACACACACAAGTCTCCCTTGTCATCCTCCATTTCTTCCCCCCCACCACCCCTCCTACACACAAGCCACCCCAATCCTGCTTCTCTCAGCACCCACACTCTAATGACACACTCACAACGCACAGGCAACATCCAACACTGTGTGTTTGCGCTTGCTCATAATGCTCTGTGCCAGGAGGGACATAAAAAAAGGCCCTGATGCACCAAAGTATTAACCTTGATTTACAGTGGGTGGGCACCAGACTGTATGCAAACCAGGGCAGCGAGAAGAATAGACTTGCATGGCTCGGAGGGCACATTATTGAACAAAAGGCACATGACGCCTTGTAAAGACCATTTGCTGCCTAATGCCTGTGGGTGTTTCATAGACTATTGGTAACAATTACTTGCCATTGTCTTCTATGAATCATATTTAGCTAACTGACAACATTATGGTCAGGCCAGACCTTTCTCCCAGACAAACAGCTAAGGAGGCTTTGTAATCAATCCATGGTTTTATTTTCCTAAGATCTGCTGTTCAATTAATTCTGGAAAAGGGAAAAAAACAACATACAGTTTGTTTTCAAAGACTAAAAATGACAACTTAAAAATAACAATGCTTATATAGAATACAGCAAAACACTCCAATCCCCAATTCCCTTGGTTCCCAACCCAGTAAGCAGAAAAAAACCCTGCAAGATCTGCAAACAACTTGAAGTACAGTACATATATGTGAATAATAAAAAAAAGACATTTCTCTTAACTTATCTTTTCTTTGAAAGAGATCAAAGAATGTGTGTGAGCGTTTCACACATTTACACACACTCCTTCCCCCTCCCACATATGCATGCTGTTTCATCAAACCCTTTTAGACTCAGAGATTGGCTGTGTATTGCTTGCATCATCTGACGAATCCCTGCGTCCTCTGCTTGAGCAGACAGTACTCAGTGTATTGTACGTCTACTCGATAAAAAACACGCCTATCTGAGTAACAGTCTTCGGTGGATCCTGGTTTGGCCCGTGTTTCCATTCCATGCCACGACCCTGGGTCAGTGTTGTGGCAGTGGAGTTCAGCTTGGAGACCTGTGAGTCTTTCGTTGGTCAACCCATTCAAAGTTCTTTTAACTAGAAACTGGAGTGTTGACAGATGAGCGTCAATAATGGATTTTTGCCTTTGGTTGGTTACTTGGTCATTTACACTGAATACTTTGAAATCCCAACCCACAAAAGTCCAATGAAAAACAACCTCAATCCAGACGATATCTCACTTCAAGTGGAAGTGGTGGATGGATCTTCATGGCTGCAATCTGTGTTGCAGGACACTTGTCCTGGCTAGTTGACATCTATGGAATCAACTGCACTCCATGGTTAAAAATAAGGGCAAAAGATTGAAGGGGCAACCTTACTAAGTGAAGTGGACACTGAAAACATGGACTTCATTCTTGTAAGCTCTGTGGCCGCTGTGATGCCTTAGAGTCTATTTATCATCCAACATAATCAGAGCCACAGAGGACATGACAGGCTGCAGTCAAGGGGACCAAATGAACAGCCCAGTAGGTGCCACTGCAACCAATGCAGGAAACAAAAACAAAAAACAAACAAAAAGGTGGAATCTGGAGCATCAAAACCAGGGATGCCAATGCAGACACGGCAAAGAAAACTTACTTGATTTATTTTTCTCTTTAGACGTAAAGGAGAGGTTGACCCTTTTTCATTCCATTTAGAGAGTTTGATCCTCATCTTCAGCAGCAAGTTCACTTTAATACTTCATCCAGTTCAAACAGCTTAGGCTAAAGAAGGCTGACCTAATTCCACACCACTATGGCCACAGCCAGCATGGGCCCAGTGATTCAAAGACTTTTTAGTGTCCCTTTCTGTAGACCTAGTTAGTCAGCTTTGCTAAAAATTAAAAATTGTCTTACAAGCAATCCATACAAGCACACGTTGTTCTAAAAGAGATGAGTTGTAACAGAACTCCCTTTTTAGGTTGGACATATCACCGAGCAACACATCGCCAAGGTGATAACCATGAGATCATTGAGATTTCTGGTGACATATTGAGATAAAAAAGTGGCCCCATCATTAAAGAGACAACTTGCATTATGTGATTATACATTTGTAGATATATTCTGTAGTGTGGTTCACCTCTGAAGCATTGGGTTCAGAAGTTGTTCAGATAAAATTTCAAACTCCATAAAGATGCTAACTGAAAGAGCATCATGTGATAAACATCTGTAACATATAGGTATTCTTTACCAGCATCAATTTAACGCTTCATAAACTTTAAATCAAACTATACATTGACTAAACAGATTTAGCAGTTAATGTTGTCCAAAAATATTTCTACATCCAATTCTAAAGACAAACCTGCTGTCATACTTTCAACAAGGAACAGGAAAAACTGGACAACATTTTTCTAACAGTTGCTGTCTCCACAGAGCTGGCAGCACAACTGTTTGATGAGACAAGCCACCATCTTCCACCAAATCCATAATTTTCTAACAAAAGTAAACTTGATCATTTGGGTTCTTAGATTCAGAACCCAAGTGCTAGAAAAACACACATTGCCAGACACAATATGGGTGTAACAGTGTAGCGTATTTATGTTATGGTCATGGTCAACCAAATAATTTAGTGGTACTAAATCATTAGGTTTGCTTTTTAAAGCAAGTAATCAGACATAAAAACCAACCAACAAACAAAGCCTAGCCAGGCCAGTAGATAACGGTGCAAACATTATCTATTTTGGTCAAGACTTCTTTCAAGTTACATTAGACTCATGTCAAATTCAACACACTTTAAGATTTTTGTTACGATTGGTGACCATAATAAAAGCCAGTCTGACTAACTGGACTAAACCTTGTTAGTCCTTTTTCAAAAAAGTTTCAAAGATGATTTCCAACATTCCATTTTGGTGAATAAATTGAGTAAACTGGCAATAGTGTAACATCACCAACCAGCAACGTCTCTATTTTCTAGGCAAATCAAGTTGTTGGGTTGACAACCTCTTTGTGTTTGTTGATGTTGCAGGGAGACTACATTTCTGTATATGGTTTTGATTCTTTAAAAGTCACAAAGCAGTTGTGGACACTGGGGGATGGTCCATTTTCTCAACAGGTACCTGTTGCATTTAGGAAACTTAAAATATTTCAGTCTGCAGTAGCTCAGTATTGAGCCAAAACAGGTCAGGAAAGAGGCCACCCTGCCCCCTCCTGCCTCCAAGGCGAGATCACTGACATGACTCAGGAGAGAGGCCAAGCAGCTGTAGACAAAAGAGACAGCCAGTATGCTTGAGTTACCCCGGGCGGGACTAGATAGTGGTCAATATCGCATGTCATCAGAGAAAGACACACACACACACACACACACACACACCTTGGCGCAGCTGCGAGGTGAGAGAGAGGACGGGGAAGGACAAAGAAGGGGGCGAGTTTCCACACCTGAGGCAGTGTGGTGTGAGCAAAGGTGTGACCCAGGCAGGACTTTGGGGGACGAGAAGAGGAGAGACAGACGACAGGGCGGATGGCAAGAGACACATGGGCTGTGAAGAGGTGTAAGGGGGCCTGAGGTGTCTGTGTGTGTGGGGACCCAGCTCTGTCTGGGTCCCCCTCCTGCTTAAAGCGGGGTCAAGCTGGTGCAAGTGAGGAGTGAAGGTGTGTCCACTGGCCACTATGGCGTTTAAGGGAACAGTACAAGAGGATAATCGGATGAACAAAAGAAAACAAAGCACAAAAAACAAATAGGGCCTTTCTGCACATAGCTCAAGACCAAAACGGATAATTCATTATAATATATATAAAAAAAGACTGAGAGCTAAAAAGATAATTACTGGTTCAGGTCTTTGTAGGTGGGCACTTGGTACCATCCCCCCCTTAGTGACTTGAAAGACTGTGGACAGACAGCAACCGCCCACTCGCTCCCTCCTACAGGGGAGCTGGTAAGTGTGTGTGTCTGTGTGTGTGAAAGGGGTGGATTTAAACAGGTCCAGACCCAGCGGGAGCCCAGGCGGAAGAGAAAAGGGGAGGATTGGTGGGTGTGTGGGTGCAAATGTGTGCATGCATGTGTCCGTTTTTCTTTTTGAAGGAGTGGTAGGGGGGTTGGGGAATAGGCTCAGCCATGCTGAGCTGCTAGCTCCTGGCCAATGAAGCGACGCAGACGTTCTAGGTACTGGCTGTAGAGTTCAATGTCGTTGTGTCCCGCTCCCTCCACCCAAAGTGGCTCCACAGCCTTGGGGCAGCGCTCAAACAGGGCCAGGCCGTGAGAGAAGTCGATCACCTCGTCCTCCGTGCCGTGGATGATCAGCACTGGCGATGTGATCTTGGACACCTTCTCGATGCTGCGCACAGCCGTAGACATGACACAGGCACAGAGAGAGGAAGAGAGAGAAGAATGATCAGTGGGGGATTCAAGCCAAGTCTTTATAGCTCAATACTTCCCCCTAGCACAGAGCACTTTTTCCAACGCTTCTCACTATTGAGAGCTGGGACAAATCTGTCTAACCAGTCTAAGATGAAGGCCTACATTGAAGCCCCCAAGTCAATGATTTTCCATCAAGTATTCTTTATTGTGCTATTGAGTTGCTGCTCAATGCTACTCTGTGTCTTGTGGAAAAACTGAATTGAGACACATTGCAAGTCTATTTCTGCAGCTCAGCTCTTTGTAAGTGGTTTCCTGGTGGAGCTAGCAGTTGAACTGATCCTGGGGAGATTTACTTTGTGTCCTCAATGACCTCCATGACCACCAGCAACCAAACTTCCACAACCCTTGGCTGCACCATATGGACAAGGCAACAAGTGCTTAGATCACATTAGTCACAGACATGCAAACACACACATGCGCACACACACACACACTTAAAGGCACAGAAACAGACACTGTGACACACACATTTTTTTCTTGTCCCCTCCAAATCATCAGACAGCAAATGGTAACTGCAGCTGCCTGTGCAAGAGTGTGTCTGTGAATGTGTGTGTGTGTGTGTGTGTGTGTATATATATACTGTATTTATGTGTGTGTGTGTGTGTGTGTGTGTGTGTGTTTGTGCCTACGTAGAGACAGCAGGGCTGCTGTAGGTTACAGTGTAGTGTGCCTGACAGCTGGGACACTGGGTGACCCAGCAGAGAACAGAGCAGGCATTCAGCCCAGCTGCTGCACCAGCAGGCACCCCTGTGTCCAGCCTGCACCGCTAACTGCCCGGGCACCAACAGGAGTGTGGGGGGAGGAGGGGGAGTGAGCGCTCCCATATAATTGCAGCATCAATGATTTAAAACCACTCTGCAGATCCTTAAAATCTGCCAATATGTTCTAGTACTATCAGAACATCTAAACTCCAACTCTAAACTGAATTCTGTAACACTGCAAGCTAATAACAATCAAACTTATCAACAACCTGTTTCTACAGGTACAAGAAAACAGAATAAAATCAGTAAAAACAACAGAATATATAGTGGGAGTGGTAGCGGCAGCGGTTACTCGCTTGACTGAGAATCAGGGTAAAACTTCAAATTCCACGTTGTGTGTTGCTTTGGATAAAAATGTCTTCTAAATATCACTCAGTTTGCGCCACCATTTATTGATATAAGGATATACAGTTATTGAGCCAGACAAGTGGGGACACTTACTTTGGAAAAGCGTCAAAGCAGTAGGTCTTCTTTGTGTCAGGGAAGGCCACCCGCATGCCCGAGGTTAGTGGGGAGTGCAAGATGACTGCTGCACACTCATACCGCGACGCCAGGTCTACAGTGGGCACGGTGCCAATGCTCTGCCCGTAGAGGATGATGTTCTCAGGACTGATGCCATACCTGTGGGCAAAGGACAGACGATACATTATTTTACTTATCAGCACTGTCTGATATTTTCTTACATTAAGCAGATGATATTACACAAATATGTGTAAGTTCACCTATAGCCTACAGGTAATATACTAGAACCATCAACCATAGGTAGGCAGTGTATGCAGGGCTGCCAGCTCACAAGCACTGAGCGCGAGACACACGCACCTGACCGTCTTCACACACTCACGCCACATCTTCAACGTCACATGCTGAAAATCCATTTTATCTATCTGATCTTTGCATCAACTCAAACACCACTTGCAATCGATTAATTACACACGGCTGGACAGGCAGAGATGTTTCTTATAGCCAGGGTGCAGACTCCCCTAACCGACTCGCCAGCTGAAAAAGCTGTGATCGGAGACAGGATAGATGCCAATTTTAGAAGAGGATGGAGAAGGTGGAAGCAGAGCCCGTGCCTAATAAAATTCTCAGGTGCAAGTGTGTGGAGTCCCCAAAACAGGTACGAAGTGTGTTGCGTAATTATACTTCCAAACTTAAAATAGGGTTTCTCAATTCATTTTAGCCTATATGTTCTTAGTATTTATAATGCCGAGAGCTCTAGCTGTGAACTCATCATAGGTCACTGCAGAAGTACTTTGGTAGCTTGTTGCTCTGACGTAAGAATTCTGAACAAGATTTACTATGTATTGTTAAAGAACGGTGCAATTCAGGTTGGTGTCAAGTTTTCAAGCCAAGTAGCAAAGTTGCAAATTGTCATGTAAGCATGGCGAGCTGCACAGGAATTCCGCAGCCAAGAACTTCATTTTACGTTGTACACTCAACTATATTAAGTAGGCTAAGTTAGAGTAGCAGCAGTTTTAACAGACCACTATTTGGTTAAGAACTAATGCGTCATGAGGCTTGTTCAATGACTTGTTTAATGTAGTTGACTGAAACCACTTTTAACATGAATTTGTAAAGATAAGCCTGATGTGTGTCATATGTAATATTACATTATTTGAAATATATTGAATTTTATGAAAAGGTAGCCTGGTAATAATACCAGACCCTGAAGTTTTAAAATATTTGTAATAATATCTACATGTAGCTCAGCTTTTACAACTCTTCCCTGTGTTCACTAAATGGAAGAAAAACAGCTTAATAGAATCATCCTGACTGGCACTGTAAGGAGATGAGTAGCCCATTTAGTGACATAACCAGGCTAATGAAAGTTTTACCACAGAATTTTGCTTCATAGAATATGAGCTGTTTCTAAGTAGCATCTCTTTTAAAATGCATGTATTTATTACTGTTGGTTCACGACCATATATCAAAAACAAATACTATATTGCTTTCAGGTTTCCCCATCTGCTCCCTTATCATGGCCCAGGAGAACACAAGTTTCTAGCAGGGGAAATTTTAGAATATCAGACCATGCCATTGCCACCACTGCAGGAACATAGCAGAAACATCCTATTGGTCATTATTGATACTAGTACATATGAATCATCATGTGCATTTTATCTGAATTTCTGTCTGTGAATCAACCTATACTCATTTGTCAAGAGAGAAAAGAAAACATCACATGAGGGCATATTGTACTTACAACACAGATAATGTCTCAATTATCACTGATAACGTGTCAATTCAGTCAGAGCATTATTCGGATTGGGCAGCAGATAAATCTGTCACGGTGTGATAGTTCCGGACATGCATGACGCTGTTGATCAGTTAATCAGAATGTGTTTGAGGTCACTATGGGCTGCAATACGGGCTGTGTTGAGATGGCTAAAGCTCTAGTGAATACTGGCCAAGAATGTCAACAAATCCGTCTCAAAAAAGAACTCAAATAGAACTCAAAAAGTTCCTGGTTCTAAAAGATTGAAATTTGAAGCCAAAACCAGAGATAAGATTCATATTTTCTGTCCATTTTTAGACACTTAAACAGGGGCAGCTAATTCGCGCTGCAGTTTCCCCACATCAAAGGATCATATGCATGACTTGACAGATTCAGGTTGATCATCAATTTACAGAGCGGTTCTGGCTAAACATCCGAATACCAGGTATACACCTGCACATCCTGAATTTCTCAGTCAGTGCTACAATCAGTGCTATGGACATTTAAAAGTTAATATGCTGTCATACCTTTTAACACATGCACTTAAATCTAATGTAATTTAAAAAATTAACTACGATTACCACGTAGATCTCACACAGCATTCTAACAAAAAAAAGGAGTCCGTTCATTGAAGGACAAATGGGTTGTGGAGACACCCCAATATTAAAATAGCACAAAATCTATCACACCTGGCTAAAAGGATCTTTCAAAAAAAGCTATAACTCTGACATAAAGGATGACTGAATTACTAAATTACAGGAATACAGTACAGGTCTGAGCCGAAGGTTAAATTAGTTATCTGGGGCCTACCGCGTGCGTAGGGCCTGCCAAGCAGCATCGACGTCTGCGTAGAGGTTCTTCTCGGACGGTTTGCCCGTGCTGACACCATAGCCCGAGTAGTCGTAGGAGAAGATGTTGCAGTTGATCCGCGTGCCGAGGCCGATGTAGAAGCTGCTCATCTGTCCCAGATCCACCGCATTGCCATGGGAGAACAGGATGGTAAACCTGTAGGGAAAAGCCCAAAAAAGAGAAGGGGATGAGAGAGGGAGCGAGAATGACACCTGTGGCGCTGCCTCTTCCTCCCGTCAGTCTGGCTTGCATCGTATTGTCAAGAGCCTCTGAGACGCAGGTCTCCCTACCCTGAAGGATGCCACTAATTACATGTGACTAATTAAACTGCGCCCTTAGGGGGTTTTTTTTGCCACACATGACCACCACCACGATATGAATGCCACAGGCAAAAATACAAGTCCTTTTTTTACCGGCTCACAATATATGCATTAAGAAAGCAGATATAGATAGTGAGACCTTCATAGTGGGCATGAACTCACAGTAGAGAAATGCATGAAGCGGGCCCTTGGACCAGCAGCAACCCAACCACTTGATTTGGGCTTTTTATGAGCGGATCTGGTCGTCAGGCCGGTGGTAAATGCTGTGAATGATCTATGATCTGTGACTGTTTCCTTCCTACCCTTCAAAATCCCAGTGGAAAGTTTCAATTTCTTAACATTACCAAAACACCATAACAGTGGTATAAATAGTTTTCATCTCCATATAAATAATTATTTCCAGAATAAAATAATTATTTCCAGAATTAAAACAAAAAAACATTTAAACTAAAAAGCACAACACGTTTTTATTATTAAAGGTCTCCTTCCAAAATAAACCGTTTAATACTTGATTTAGACATAGGTCAAGTTGCACTTGTATGCTCAACTTCAAAATGCTCTCCTACCCCTGTAGTCCGTATTCGCCTGTGATAGAAAACAGCCGGGAAAAACGAGCGAATCGGAAAAGCTGTACAAGCCTACGTCACATTAAACATTAGCTATGCAGTTAGCCCGCCCTCAAGAAAACATTAGGCTGCCTGCAGACAGACCCACTAGAGGGAGCATCACAGTGCTGTTAGCCAATAAGAGGCGATACGTTTGCATATCATTAATATTCATAAGAATCCTCTCACGCTATCCCTGCTCTCATTTTCACCTAACTAAAATAGCTTGAAACCAGACAACCACAGCATATTTTTGTCGAAACCAACTCTCATGACATTATTTTAGACAACAGACCACCACAAAATTAATGAAAATACAATGGAATGAGACCTTTAAAATGGTGATTTTCAGTCAGACCTTTATTTTTTCATTCCTAATCTTCTGGTCGTTAACTCTCTAGCTACCTGATGTACACCTTCATTTAAATGACTTATTCTCACATCTTTCTTTGTCTAGCTAAAGGCCCTTTGCCTTTAATGTATCAAGAAAAAAAAAACACCACCAAACATAGCAAATAGCAATGTGTTGGTACACACCCACACAACACAAGGAATTGATATGATAACACCGACAGCCGGTCAAACATGTCACCCGGGAGACAACAATGGGCTGTCATCTGAGGAAGACTAAAGGTCTACACTAAAGACAGCTGACACAGGCTAGAAGAAAACCAGGAAGCGGGGGAGATGCAACACTGATGCAAATGTGTGCTGAAAGAGGAAAGAAGGAGGCAAGCAAATCACAGGAAGCCCTGACACACGGAGAAAGGAGGCAGAGACAAAAGGAACAAAAACAACCACGAGGAGAGCAACTAAAGCAGGAAAGAAGTTGACCTTAGGGGCAACACCTGTAGGGCTTCTAAAAGCAGTGAGACACCACAGGCTCACACCCTCAGTCACCTAGTTGTGAGCTTAAGTGTGCCATAGGGTGAGTGTGACACGTATCTGGCCATCTCCTTCACTCCTCACCTCTAGATGTCCATCCAGCTCTCTCTCGTGCTTACCCTTACTGACTTTTTTCTCTCTGTCTGTCTGCCCATCAATTTATTTACATCTTGAGCTGTCTAATTATGTCCCTCATTGGTATCTCCCATCATCTCTAGCTCCCTTCTGTTGTCTCTCCTTTTTCTCACCTGGCGGAAGGTGCGCAGCGAATGTACATGCAGCCCACTCGGTTTCCTCGACTGGAGCGTGTGAAGAACACTTCCGTGGCATCAAGCTCTCTCTGAGAATACTGGAACTCCGCTCGCTCTGTGAGGTGCAGCTTCCATCGTCCCTCTCCGGCCGCAGTGCCGCCACCACTCCCTCCGCCGCCTCCGCTGGTGCTACCGCCACTCCCTCCTCCCCGCGACCGCAGGCTTGTTGCAGTGGGCGCACCCGTGGGCACAGACCCTGCCTCTAGGTCAGGCAGGAGGGCATAGGTGGGCTCCGGGGGCAGGAAGGCAAGCTTGGCAGCAATGCGGCTGGGGCAAGGGGGACAACAGAAGAGGCAGCACAGCTCGCTGACAGATAGGCCATTCATTTTCCGCTGTAGGAGGGCATAGAAGGAGACCACTGTTGACCACACACACCACACACAAGCAAAACAAAAGGAACTCAGTGCCAGAGCCGGTACTACAGAGTGGGTGTGTTACGTGTGAGATACTCTGAGGCCAGCAGGGACACTGAAATACATTGACAAAAACTGAATAAAAAAAATTTATTACATTTCAATATAGCATGTTAGTAGGTTTCCCAAAATATAATTGTTTACTAACTTATTTAGCAATCATGGTTTTGGTAAGCAAGAATCTGGCCTATAATAAAATAAATATGATCCATATATCTGCTGATTTTTCAAAACCATGTAACCATACATGCAAGTACATGCAATTACAAGGTAATTACCTTCAACTGTGAGATATTCCTTTAACAAATAGCAATCACCATAGGACTGTTTATTTTATTTTTTTAGTCCAGATGTTGGATAAAGACACTGAGCACACAAAAATTGTGCCACGGTCAAACTGCACTTCTGGACTGCAGAAAAAAAAATCACTAACAACCTCGGACAGCAATATTCAATGTTCAACTAATGATTCTTCCACAAGAGAAGCTTCCGAGCAGAAAATTAAGGGAAAAAAGAACGGGGGAAAGGATGGCATGCTAGTCAGCCCGCTGACATCTACTGTAAACAATGTATAAACTGTCAAAGGTAGCCCTTTCCCACACCCTGGTCAAAAAATTACGTTATACTCAGGGTACGACAAGAGAGGCAGCATGGTAAAAGCCAAAATTAACGTTAACACAACACTAAAATGTAGTTATGGACCAGTGACAACGAGAAAGTGACGTTAGTAGTATTAGCCAGTTGCTGCCGTAAAATGTTGACCTTCTTCGGGTAGGTAGGTAAGTAAGGTAGCTAGCTATTAAGCACTGGTTAGCGTGTAGGCCAGGTGTCAAAGACCCGGTTGTGACATTACAACGGATGCTTACATTGGCGCAGTTAAATGATCAGCACACAATTAATCCATGTAGCGTCCACTCGGTCTTCTCGAATTTCTTAGCTACTCTCCTTGCTAAGTAGCTAGCTAGCTTGCAGAAATATATGCCAGCTAGCTAGCTAGCACAGCCAGCAACAGAACCGAAAACACAAACTCCTCCGATATTAAGTCAGTTTTTCTGTAGCGAGGTTAACATGTCTTGTCCGAAGATAAATGATATACCCTCTCAAATATTTGCTTCTCGAGTTACATCTACTGCCGGCGATCCTAAAGGTCAGTATCCTCCTGCCATGTATTAATCTGTTGGTCGGCTAATTGTGCAGTGTTTTTTTTACTACTCGAACGCATCCGGAAATGACGATACCATGACATTGGAGGAGGAGCTTTCAAGAAAAATATACTTTGTTCAAAGATACTTTCTGCTTGTTGTCCAGTTTTGTCAAACCTTCTTTAATGTCTATGGTCAACCCCTATTCATTTGGCAATTATTTTAAAATTAGGCCTATTTTAAAATCTCTCGCCTATTCAGTTTGTTTCAGTCATGACTCATGAGTGTCGTTTAAACCAACTAAAAAGGAAATATTAGCTGTCAGCTTTGTTAAAAGAAGACATTTCCTTCAAAGATACTCTGATAATGTATTTAGATATTAGGTGATTTTTTTTATTTGCATTTCGCTGTATCAACATGCGATAATACAGAGCGACTCTATGTTCGTTTCAAACAGGCTTTCATTTAAAAATTCATTTACAGTAGTGTTGATTAAGCCGCGTCATTTAGACCTACGTGCATGTGAAGCTATGTGTAACCCTTTTATTTACGTAAATTGGCTTAATCTGTGAAAAAAAAAAACGTTTTGTTACGGAAAAAAAACAGATTGTAAAATATAGGCTACTTCAACACAACAAATTTTAGGCGGTTGAATTTAAGGTGTTGGCTTTTGGCTTTCAGCAAATCGATCTAATAGTGCTACTCACCTCGTCTTGGTAACCTTTTGACATAAGAGTCCAAACATTTCATGAACTAAGTTCCAAGTAGTATATCTGTTGATTGGTTCTGCAAAGGGGGCAATACCCCCCTCCATGACAACAGCATGCAGGTTTAATTTTGTGGGAATCGTGACACATTCCTTAGTGGACACTTGGAAGTATCGACCACATGAGCAACAAAGGCCTGTGGTTTAGAACAGCTGAAGCAGTTTAAAAAAAGGCCCTAAAGGACAACCATCAACAACGATAGGTAGGCTACAAGCAATTAGCTTTCGTCCAAAAGAGGGTTCATTTAGTATACTCACTGATCTGATATTCAACTATGTGGATGTAGGACATTCCCCACTCCCATTATTATAACCCAATAATAACCACATTTTAATTAACTTTAATAAGTACAATTAAAACACAAAAGGAAACTGTATAAATTTAAAATAAACTTTATGATTTTATTGTTTTATGCTTATTCTTGCACATCATACAATCCTAGGTTTGAAACGGAAAAAAAGGATAACTGGAGGTGTTTGGGGGGCTGGTGTGTCAAAGGAACTGTGTCTCTTCATGTTCTCTTCTAAACTCTTCTAAAAATCACAATCAGTCATAAATCATTTTAATGTACAGAGGAAAGAAAGCAAGACTGCAATGTGACTTGGTTTAGGTATCATTTGATGATGTGTAGCCAAAAGTAGCTTATGATGACATCTGTAGCACTATATCTATGGTGTTAATCTGGTAGTAGGTATGAGCGTTAAAATGGATGGCTGAATGTCCATATCTAATACCGATTTTAAAAAAAAGTCTGTCAAGAGTGGGCTATCAGATGAGACAGGATAAACCATGTTATTAGGCTGACACTAGAAGAACAGAAGGCCGCATGAAAAGCTAAGGATGGTGGCTGTCTGTCCACTCACCCGCCCACCACAGGGGCTTGATGTGGTCAATTCCACATTTAGGAATAGCCTGAAGAGCTCCAGTGGCTACATTCACATTACTCCTGCAACAATACTACCCAAACCCAAGACACACAGGCTGGCACACTATTTAGCCAAGCATTTCAGAACACAACACAGCCACAATACAAAGCACATCAGATCATTTGTTTGGGACAAGATTTTAGATTCACAGGTTAGTTTTCTTGGATCAAACTAAGCGAATGACCAACAGCATTCAAAGTTATCCACCCTCTCCTTAACCTGCTGTCTAGAAGAGAGTCTACATTGATATGAAGGCTGGGAGAGGGAGTCTGATCCCTTGATGTGCTGTATTTGCCTGAGGGCAGGCACAGGCAACCTCACTGCCTTCATGCCAAGTCACTGAGCCACTTACTCCTGCTGCACACAAAGTCTTTCTTTAGCCGGGAAATGCAACTGAGAACACCTCAAAGATCGGTCTAAATTAAGTCCTTGCTCTTTTCCCGTTTCCATAAAAGGTCATTTGGTTCAGATCATGTCAGATGGACCTCAAACCATCCAACAAAATGACATTGTTATGGTTCACTCTTGCTTGGTCCGTTCTGCATCCATGATCTGAGAAAATGGCTACGTTGACCGTTGTAAATGCCCTACGACACAAAACCGTTAAGACAAGTACCGGGAAAAAAAAAGAGGGCATACATCCTGTGTTTTTTTTTCTCAATACTTTACGGGCTATTATTTTTGTTACTAAAAATGTTTGGCTGTATGTCTGACTGATAGTACACTAACCAACCAATTCTGGCATACCACTCTGGAGCAGAATGATGTTAATCTTAGGTGGGTCTTGATGGACGAGTCATATAAATGTGCTTTTGAGAAGCCACAGGGAGACAAACATTGCAAGACAATGTTAAAGACAAGCACCCACCCATCCCAGCCCTTTCAAAAGAAACTCACTCTGCAGACACAGGACAAAAGAGAACCTGGGCGAAAAGAAACAAAAAAAAAAAAAAAAAAAAAAGGACACCACTGGACGTTTCTCCACTTACAGGTAATTTGACAAACACCATTTTCACTCACACCCACATATAATACATACATTAAATGTCCCCCCCCCCCATCTCATTTCCCCCCCACCCATCCCCAATGTTACCATAAAACATTCTACATTAGGATACTGTAAACTAAATGAATAGTAGCCAGATGGTATGTACATCGGTGAGCAGAGTCTCATTAATTTGGCCTGTTCTGTGAGTCAGCTCCATGCACTTAAATGAATGCAGTAAGCTCATTTTTACATTCTTGTTTGTTTCTAGGGGCAAACACTCACGCAAGAGGGATCCTTCTATAGTAGCAGCTAGAGATGGTCCAAATCTGGCCCTGATCTGGCTTTAACCTGGGCCAGATACAGTCCAGCTTTAGCCACAAGCTCGGGCAACCGGAACACAGCTAAGCCTGCACTGCCATGCAACTCTAAGTTCTCTTTTACTACCAAGAAGTGGATGCATCTTCCTTGTTTTAAGCACAGAATACAGTACAACTGTTTAAGTGTTGAACAAGACACATATAGATTCATGGCTAGAACAGAAGTAGAATGACACTTAGAACAAATTTGTGAGTCAGTTATCATTCATTGGTCTGCTGGTGAAAATCAAACATGAAAGATTAGGAGATGCTGTTGTCCCTTAGTTCCATGCTTCTGCCGGTAACTTTAACAGTGCAGTGCATCCATCGCAGGCTACATATTCACTGCCACAGATAACAACCAGCCTGCTAATTCCTCTGTACTTGTTAGATCTTTGATTGAATGCTTCACTTTTTCCAATATTATACTGTTGTTGTGCTCAAGAGAATGAAACGTAATTATTTTGTGCTTTGATCTGGGATATAGTGTCCACTTCTGTCCAGTCTCCTTCATTGTTGGAGATAAACATGGCCATCTACTCAAAATCACATTTTAGAATATATATATATATATATATATGTAAGTGTATATGTATATATGTGTGTGTGTGTGGGTGTGTGTGTGTGTGTGTGTGTGTATTTCTTTAAAATGGGTTACATAATTGGATGAAAATGGTTGAATACAATCAGAAGACTAAGAACAAATTGCTTCTTTTTTTCCTGACACATGCTGCCAATCCTCCAGAACCAGCCAAATGATAATAAAAAAAATAAATAGAATGCAATCACACAATTCAAGCTAACTACAATATATTAATATAGATCTTCTGAAGTCATACGCTCATTAAAACAGAAAGGAAACTGAAGAGAGAAAAAAAAAAAACTGAACTCACTCACACATTTATGTCAAAGCTCTCTCTCTCTCTCTCTCTCTCTCTTTCACTCTCACAACACACCCTTGACCCCATTCCCTCCCTCCAATAACTGTCCATGCACCCCACATTAGTATGCTGTATGATAAGTCAATATATCAAAGACAAACAGTTTCTGAAAATGCAAAGGCTGGGAATATCTGACATGGTAATGAATAATTCAGTAGATAAACAAAAAAAAAGGGGGGGGGGGGGGTTGAAGGGGGTTGATGTGACAGTTGCTGGATATAGGCTTCTTGTCTGAGAGTTCTTGCATCTGCAAGCATCATAGTAAAGCCTGGCTCTATCATCGTAAGCTCCTGCTGGCCTGTCACAACCCCCTAGCGCATATTCTTGACTCAAACCCGACTCCTGAGTGTCTGTCCATGCGTGCATCGCTTATCCCAGTCTCTTAGAACTACTGCCAAGGGATAACATGAAAACCAACTGGCATCCCAAAACAGAAAAAGAAATGGAAAAGAAAAAATAAAAGGGTAAAACCTCAATGTCGCCCCCCCCTTCCCTCCCCCCAAAGCAGACTAACGTCCACCGAACCCAACTGCTCTCCCTGACTCTCAAGCAAACACACACACACACACACAGTTCAGTCACTCACACGTCCACTCCAGGAGAGAAAGGGAGAGACTGGTGAAGGGAAGGACTGGACTAGGGCTGGAACACTGCAAAGCCCACCCACCTTATCCTACCATGAACAAATGAAGCCATTTTATCTGGTATTATCTGCGCCGCCATTGCTTCAAACTTGCAGGTCAAACATTTTTGTTTGTTTTCATTGTGATCTTGTGTCTTTGTCTCTCAGTCCTCATAACTTCTGGATCTTCTCGGCCACCACAATGGGGTTCTCCTTGCGGATGCGGGCAGCCGCGGCACCTCGGTAGTCATAGGGACAGTCATGTTTGTCAGAGTAACGGTGGATGGCGCAGAACAGGTTGCCACAGCGACAGTCAAATCCTGTACCAACAAGCAGTGTCAAATACCATCAAATATAACTAATTAAAAACACACACACACCATACATTTAAACTAAAAATGTAGTCGGGCCGCACCAAAATCCTACTTTTTCACTTGACTTTTCAGACAGATTCTAGACTAACATGTGTGTTCACTTGCAGACTTCCTTATTGGGATAGCCAGCCATTTTGTACCATTCCTGTGAGGGGGGAGGCATACAGGAAGTAGAGTGGCCCCTAATCTCTCCCCAGTCTTCAAATGGACTGGGCTGCTGAGGGGCAGAGCTAAGCTGTAGGCACGGACCTGGCTGCTTTTGAGGAAAGGCCGGGTGGCTGTGTGCGGTGTGGCTGCGGCAGGAAGGTGCGAGTCAGCAGTGCCGCGCGAAATCCACCACTGGCCTGCAGTATGCCGCCTGACATCAGCAGCCTTTTGAGGGGGGGGATAAGAGCCACTCATCGGCCCACTCATACACAAGGTCCAGGGACAGACACACACACACACACACACACAGGTGCTAGATGCTTTGCAGCAGAGAGGCGTTTGGCTGATCCGCCAACCAAAAATGTAAATAGGGTAGAAAATGGATAAGCTAGCACCGTTCAGGATGAAGCTAATGCATCAGCATTTACTGGATTGCATTTACTCAAAGCCTCTATGCTATTTTTGAAAAGGCCTCGATAAAACCCGTTGTGGATTCACTCAATTAGATGAGCCAGGCCTTTTTGAGACACTAATCCAAGCTCTTGCTCTTCACAAACAGCTTAAATTTCTACAAATATTTACCAGTAACAAGATTCCTGATCACCTTAAATATTCATACTGCTGCCCCTTACTGGAGAGCAAATTTTCTTGAAAGCAGACGTTCCAGCACAAAATGGATCCTTAAAAGACTAACTGATGGGTGAAAAGGGTGAGGCAGCGCACCACCGTCTTTACCTGTAAGGCCAACTTTTTTCCGGCAGGTAAAGCAGCGGTTCTTTTTCTTGTTTTTGTCCGGTGTTTGGTCGCCATCAGAGGAAGCCTGTGCCGCTTCTCCAACAGGTCCTTTAAATCAATAAGAAAGATACAGAAGAGACCGTCTGTGTAAAGCACCTGTGCTGCTCAAAGTATTGCATAAAACAAATATATACAAAAAGTACTTTTATACAAAATATATTAAGTTTAAACCACATACATCTGACATTGTCAACCTTATAATGATACTAAATTCTAGAGCAACTAGACCACAATCATTCAATGATTGTTCATTTGAACAATACTGTTCAGCTCAATTTCATAGAGCCCATTTTTTGCTTGCTACTGAGCTGTATGTATGAGCTCTCTTAAAATACCCGTGAGGAATGTACGTCCAGATGGCACCCACAGCTGGAAAATAGGGATGTGCAGGTGGTTAGCGTACTGAGAATAGCACATGACAGCTACCGCGCTGCTCACTGACCTTCCTCTCAGTAAAACTAATACTTGTTGATTCTTGTTTGGTGACAAGGAACTTCTTGAATGCAGAATTACTGATTTATGATAAATGCTTTACAGTCAGCAACTGCTCTGGGTGACAAGTCCTGTATCAGGGTTCTAGTTTCCAGGTTTCAATAACTTGAATCTAAGACTCCTAATTTAAAATGATTTTATACCCAACATGTCACCTTTTCTTGCAAAAAGTGCATATGTTTGCAGGATTTATAGTGAAATGCATGAAATCTGTAAACTACAGCCACAGCACAGTATCTAACCTGACGATTTAGATGAGCCCTCATCCTCTTCCTCCTCCACGTCAGCTCGGTCTGAGTCAGTGGCAGCAGTGTCCTGGGAGATGCTCATGGCGGTCATCTGTTGAGTTACTGGGCTGGGTGAACTACTGCCATTAGGAAAGGAGGACAAGCCTTGAAATAACAGTTCAGTTATGACACACGATGCAACAAAAAATATTTCAATGTTCATCTACCAAAATTTTTAATCGATTGGCCAACTTCTAAAGTGTCCTCCACAAATTGAAAGCATGATTCATGTCTGTTAAGGGTGGGATGGGCTGGTGGAGGTTGAACATAAAAGTGATTCTCATACCTAGACGTCCTTTCTTCAGGCTGAGCAACCCCTTCTGTGACTGGTGCAGGAATACTCTCTGCAGACACACCTGAA